>JAPYYV010002110.1:0-27370 GCA_030522625.1 Copidosoma aretas | reverse complement strand
GTTTTCTACTGAATGATTGTATGCAACTGTGTGAAATGCCGAGAATGTATGTAACTGCATAAACTTGTAGAAATAGTACATTTTCTATCGAGGGCCGAAAGTAATTAGCGGGCCGAAAATGCGCCCACGGGCAGAAATTTTCACTTTCTGCCCTCGGTACAAAAAATGTTGTCCTCACCTCGGGCATAAATATACAACAACCGCGCCCTTCGGACACGGTAGTCGTACTTTCTGCCCTAGGTGGGAAATGTACTATATGTACCGCCTTTATGTTCATACTCACATGATATTCAATATTATCGCAATTGAAGTAGTAGCTCTGGGTCATTACGTTTATCTTTTCAACTTATTAATAGCAGCCTTTTAAATAAACGAACACATAAACTATGTGGGCTGGCTTTGTAATCCTGGACGAATTAAATGATCTGAAAACGTTATCAAAACGTTGAGAATTGTATCATCAAATGATTGTTAAAAGGTACAAAAAACGTTTAATGGACGTTTTAAAAACGTTAGAGTTGTCCGCTGCTTTTTGTTTATAACAATAACGTCAGACTCGCTTGCTCATTGGGTTTTTGTAAAAGAAATGCCGATTTGATGTTACCATCAAGATGCTTTTCACCAAACCGGTACCTCATCTGAAAATATCCGGATGTTTTCAACATCATATCCAAGTGGAATCCATCCTGATTTTTCATAGATTTCGCACTGATTTTACACGGATTTTAGCCTGATCATCAGTCTGAAATCCGTCTCAAATCGCCATGTGGATTCTTGATGGATTTCAAGTGAATTCTAATTAGATATTAATCTCATTCTACATCGATATTTGACTGAACAAACTTAGAAAATTTCTTTATTATTCAATCATTAAAAATAGCTTAATACATATAACTGTTAGCCATAATTGATCATACCATCCATATGGCAATACAAAAACATACGGGTTTAAATGCTATATAGTAATAATTGTAATTTTTCTTTTATAAAATTTTTTTTAACAATTCATAAGTTTGAGATAAAGCAATTATGCCTGACAATTCTATGTATTAAGCTATTTTTAACGATTAAATAATAGAGAAATTTTTCAAGTTTGTTAAGTCAAATATCGATGTAGAATGAGATGAAAATCTAATTAGAATCCATTTGAAATCCATCAAGAATCTACATAGCGATTTGAGACAAATTTCAGACTGATCTTCAGACTAAAATCCGTATAAAATCAGTGCAAAATCCATCAAAAATCAGGATGGATTACACTTGGATATGACGTGGAAAACATCCGGATTTTTTTAGGTGAGACACTATTTGCAAAAAAATAATGCTCAAGCGATTCTGACTTTATTGATGATAACAAACAGCAACAAACACCTTCTACCTTTTTTAAAACGTTTAGAACCGTTTTTAGTACCTTTTTAAACTAAATAGATAGTACAATTTTTAATGTTTTCAACATGTTTTAAGATGTTTTATGCTGTCCGGGATTTCAATTCATGACTAATTTTGCAATCGAATGATAAAAGGTCATTATGTTAAAGGTTAATAATTGTATTTATTTCTTATTTATTTAAAAAGTACACCGGGCTAAAAAATGAATAATTATTTGTCATAAATTATTCATTTAATTATTAACAAAGTACTGACTAATTATGTTAAAGAATATTTGATATATTTATTTATTTATGGACAAGCGTGCTAGGTCATCAAGTTGTTGACTTTTTTTATGTATTCATCAATAAGTGCACGGGGCTATTATGTTATAGATTATTTGTTACAGTTAATTGATTTATGTAACAAACGGGCTGGGTCATTAGGTTATAGATTATTTGTTGTAGATTATTAATTTACTTATTGATTTATCAACTAGCCCGCTGGGTCACTAGGCTATTGGTTATTTACTATGGAATATTTATGTGGCAATTGCACTGTAACATAGGGTGTCCTTTGTAGACTGACCCTTATAAAATACTTTGTTATTTTTATATCATGCGCTTCTCATCAATGTATTCCTACTACAGAGATGTTAAAAATAGCGGTCGTCTGACAGACCTACCATGCCTCAGTCTGATAAGTCTGTTAAATCTGTTGAAAATCTTGAAAGTCTGATAGACTTACAGACCTAAGTCTGATAGGTCTAGGATGTAGCGAGTGCCCAATATATGGCAAGTCTGCAAAAAAAACTATTATGTGCCAATAAATGAATCCCTTGTTATCGAATAGGCTCACTAGGCTTTACTTTTGTTTGAACAAGAATAACTTAAATGCTAAGCAATTAATCCCTGGTTACCCTACTGGCCCGCACGGCTTTACTTTTGTGTATCATTAATTGATTAGCATATAAACTATTTAATTATCAATCATATAAAAAGCTAACCGAGCTAATAGGGTACTTAGGGATTGATTGCGTGGAATGTAGTTTATTTATTTATTAAACAAGAGTGGACCCTACTACCGAGGTCCACGTAAATTTTTTGTTTTAAATTCGGCAGTGAGCTAAGAATGTATTAACTAATAAATTATTATGAATATTATAACTTAACATCAATTCCAAGCTTTTTAATCTTGAAAACCGGAGAACAGTGAGTTTATTTATATTTTAATTAAATCAATTAGTATAAAAATAACAAGACAAACAAAATCCGAAGCTTTTCAATCGGGTTACCCGGGGAACAGCGAGTTATTTATAATTTAATTAAATAAATCATTATAAAAATAACAATATACACTAAATTCCAAGCTTTCCATTCCGGACACCCGGGGAGCAGCGAGTTATTTATATTTTAATGAGGTAAATTGTTATAAAAATAACAACATAACCTATGTCTCAAGTTTTTTAACTTGGTAAACAACGATTTCTTAATATATTAGTTAAATGAATTATTATAAAAATAGCACGAAAATCTAAAATGCAAGCTTTTTAACCCAGTAACCCGGAGGACAGTGAAATGATAGTATAATAACTAATGAAACATTATAATAATAACAACATAACGTACATCCCAAGCTTTTGAACCCAGTAATGTTGCACTGAGAAAAAATCGGTGCAAACAGAACACCACCCCTGCGTGTCTACTAAACCGCATGCAGTGAGGCCGACCAAGTACAGGACCCGTGTAATAATAATAAAACATAACCTGTGTAGCTGCCGCACAGATCGTCCATTAAGGAGGTTCATCACACATATCAGTTTATGACGGATTTTCCTGAAATTTCGACAGGATGTTTGAAATGCAATAAGAATATATGACACAAAATTTCAGATTATTCCACAACACCGTTTTTAAGATATGGAGTAGTGAAAAAGCGTCTGTTTAACATGTAACCTAATGGAAGAATCACGTAAAATTTCATTTACAGAAAAACGGCTAGTAACATTCATCCAAATTTTTTTTGTGTAATAGGTTACCATGATATGTACATTTTATTACATCGTCAAAGAGATCCACAAGCTACTTTTACAGTAAAATAATTAAAATGGGGCAGAATTTGCATACACGGCAACGTTGTAAAAGGCGCAAAATTCAAAGATGTACATACAATCATGTTAAAGATTATCAATAACAATTATAAAAGTGAAATATCAAAATTTATATTTTTAACATATTTATATTATTATGCCGTTTTGAACGATATCTAGTAGTGTCTAAAAATTCGATTATATTTTCTGCTATACTATCTTTTTTTATGAAATTATTTCTTCCGCTCAATGATGGATAAATAAATTAATCATCAATAACAAACAATGTATAACCTAATGATACAGCGCGCTAACCGATTAATAAACAATCTTTAACAAATATTCCGTAACCTTAATTACTCCGTACATTTGATAATTATCAAAGCATGATTCACAACAAATATTATATAATTTGTTAACCTCACAATAAGTAAATAAATAACAAAAATAATAACCTTCAGTATAATGACTAGTTATTATTTAATTGCCAAATCATTCATGAACTGAAATCCCGGACAGCATAAAGCGTTTTAAAACGTTTTTAGAACGTTGAAAATTATGCGATCAAATGTTTTCGACAAGATATAAAAAGCGTTTTGTAAACATTTTAAAAACATTGATGGTATCCACTGCCTTTAAAAATAACGTCAGAATCGCTGAAGTACTAGTTTTTTTGTAAATGTTTATTTGTTCAGCAATAAGCGTGATGGATTATTAGGTTATTGAATGTTTATTATTGATATTTTATTGACTTATTCATAAATGAATAAGCTCGCTAGGTCAGTAGGTTATTGTTTATTTTGTATAGAATATATTTATGTGGCAATTGCACTGTCACATTGTGTAGCCTTTGTAGACTAACCCTTGAAAATGATATCATCTTGTCATCATAATGCTTGTCATCTATGCCTTTCTATTCTAGAGACAGGCCGCTGGTAGCCTGTAGCCAGCCTCACAGCAACAATTTACTAGTCCATAGTTTTGTGCTAAATGTCTCTGACCCTTAGGAATGTAGAAGTAGAACAAAGGAACGTACCCGAAAAGATAGCCCAAGCACCTAACCAAGCTGATTAATTAATTTTCTTTTTTTTTTTGCATAATTGATAGAATTCCGCCAATATCATTACGGATGCCTATTGCGCGTCCTACGCGCCATCGATTATGTCAAGATCAATTGATTTAATTCATCATTATATCGCTAAAACCCTTAAAATTTTAGATGGATGCTGAGTTCTAGCATCCAAATTTTAATTTACAATATCTTGAAAATTTTTCCACGCGCAAAAGATTGCACGAATGATTATTTGTTTGTTTATCTAAGTGCCATCGATTGAGTTTGAGTAGAGTTACGTAAACTGCAAGAAAAAATTATTGATGCCAAGTTTTTGAAGCCATACTCTTCACATATTTTTGTCTATCCGTGGCTTAAACCTGTGGGCAGATCAACACTTCTTCGTAATGTGCTACATACATTCAGTAGGGATCAAGGCTATCGAGAGTTTCTAGAGTCGAGATCAAGTCGATGAGGCTGTCGTCCAGGCATGTTTAAAATACCGGACACCTGAGTATCTGACCAGCGAGGTTAAAACGACCCGACGTCCATCAGACTTTAAGTCTATTGTGGGGTCAAGTGATATGATAAATATAGATACACTTGACCACACAATAGACTTAAAGTGTGATGGACGTCGGGGGGTCGTTTTAACATCGCTGCATCTGAAGGACTTATACGACTTGAGTCTGATAAGTCTGATAAGTCTGGTAAGTCTGTTAAAAATTTTACAAGTCCTATAGACTTATTAGACCTGAGTCTGGTAAGTCTAGTGAGTCTGTTGAGTGCTCACTATACGCAGAGTCTGTTGAAAAACTCTTACTACTAGTTACTACTCATTACCGTGCTATGCGGATGGCGACCTAGCAATTAAGCTAATCTCAGATGGTGCAACCTCCTGGTACTTAGCCTCCAACCAATGAGAACACTAGCGCGATTTTTAAAGCTATCCTTGTTTAATACGTAATAAAACTATGTTTTATTTAAAAAATGTGTTTCAAGGTTTATTTGAGATTCACTTGTGTAATAAAATTACCTCAAATCGAAGTTAAAATATATTTTTCAAATGAAACATAGTATTATGACGTATAAAACAAGAATAGCGATTAGCGTGCTAGGTCGCCATCCCCATAGCACGCTAATGAGTAGTAACTAGTAGTAAGAGTGTTTCAACAGACTCTGCGTATAGTGAGCACTCAACAGACTTACCAGACTTATCAGACTCATGTTTCATAAGTCCATAGGACTTGTAAAATTTTTAACAAGACTTACCAGACTTATCAGACTTATCAGATTTAAGTCTTATAAGTCTGTCGGACGTCCGGTATTTTTAGCATGCCTGCCGTCGTCTCGACTCGCAAAAGCAGTCTGATCGCCTATTCCGCTGACCGTGTTCCCAGTCGCAGTGAATTACAAGGCGCGAAATTGAAGTGCGCTGTATGGGAAAAACCTCAAAAACCAAATTACCTAAACCCCAAGAATTATTACTTTATAACCCAGTAGCCCGAGGGACAGCAAGTAAATAATGTGATAATCAAATAAATTAATGATTAAAAAATAACATAACCTAAATTCAAAGCTTCTTCAACCATTAACCCTGAGGACAGCGAGTAAATAATAAATCTACATAATAATAACAACATAACCTAAATCCCTAACTTTTTAACCGAGTAACCCGAGGGATGGCGAGTTACTAGTATTCTACTTATGACGGCCCATCACCCCTATATGGCGTCTATTTTGAAGATATTATTACAAATATTTATTAAAAGTTATAAGAAGAGTCACTTAACCTGACTGTAATATAGTCAGTGGTTTGGGGTAGCTGGTATTATTACTTATGTTGTCAGCATGCACTCTGGTTTGAATTACTTTCAGTCCTTTGTCATTAAATAAAATTTACTTATTTGCAAATTACCTATCAATAAAATATCGATTTTTAAACGGAAAAAAAGTACAAATTTGTTGAATTTCTCAATGTTTTCCCCCTACAAACAGGTAAGGTTAGGTTTCCAGATACTAAAATTGCTTTAGTAGGAATAATTATGTACTGCCGAAATAAGAATATTGATTTTGGTAGTATTTAAGTAGCTAATGAATTTTTATACTAAAATAAGTAATAAATTTCGTGATTTATCAATGCTTGACACGCATAAAAAATTTAGGTTAGTTTTTCAGAGCTTAGTTTTCAACTGCAGATGCTAATTTACACTACCCAAATGATGAAAATAAGTTTTTTCTAATGTCAGTGGCTATTATCGTGTTTATTACTAAAAAATAAGGATTTATTAATCGTTTCGGTGACAATTGCCGACTCAGTTGCTTGTAAACCAGTGTTACAAGTTTATTTATATTTTTTTTCAATTACACTACAATTAATATTGGTTTAAAGCTATTTCTATTACAAAAATGAAAAAAAAAAAATTTGATTTTTCGTAGAGCTTCAACGTTTGAAACTTCAGATACATATACCAAGGCAATTAAACGCACTAGGTTATCAGATATTATCTAGGACAGTATAAATAAATATTAATTGAAACGCTGAGAAATTGAGGGTTCTTGGTAACCTTGTATTAGTTTTTACGTTATTAATAATAGTCTTATTAATCAAAACGCGAGAGACATCTGCGCTCTGGATCACCGGGTATTAGGTCTTATATTATTAATAACAATGTCAGTAATTAGAAAGCGAGAAAATTAAGCGCTCCGGGTCACCTGGTAGTAAGTCGTATATTATTAATTTAAATGTTATTAATTAAAATATGAGAAACGTCTGCGCTCTAGGTCACCTGGTATAAGGTCTCATGTTTTTAATAACAATGTTATTAATTAAAACGCGAGAAAATTCTGCGCTCTGGGTCGATTGGTATTAGTTCTCATGTTATCAGCATGCACTTAGATTGAAATTATTTTCGGTGCTTTGTCATTAAATATTATTTACTTATTTGGAAATTAAAAGCATGCGCGCTGTGTCATTTTGAATAATAGTATTTGTTATTTAATACTATGTATTTATTAAGAACTGGACAATATGTTCCCTCAGATAATTAGTTTAGAGTGCTTTGTTTTTAATAGTATTTATTCCAAAGGAATTACCATGATGCTGACAGAGTCGATTAGTCGAAGATGCTTTGCTTTTAATAGTTTTTATTTCTTATGAAATTTAAAGTACATGCCCTGATTAGTCACATGGTTTAAAAGAAATTACCAGTATGGGCTATAAATGACAAATAGTAAATTTTTATTTTTGTAACAATTAATTAGTTAATATACTATTCACTTGCTGTCTTCGAGGTAACTTTGTTAAAAAGCTTAAGATTTAGGCTGTGTTGTTATTTAATCAATAATTTATTCAATTATTATCTGATTCAGTCGCTGTGCCCCGGGTTACTGCTTTAAGAAGCTTGGGATCTAGGTTATGTTGTTACAATTATATAGATCCATTTTTCAAACTTATTATACATACTTGCTGTCCCCCAGGCTACTGGGTTAAAAAGCTTCGGATTTAGGTTATGTTGTTATTCTTATAATAATTTATTAGTTACAATATTATTAAATCGCTGTCCTCCTCGGGTTACTAGGTTTAAAATCTTGGGATTTAGGTGTTATCGTTATTTAATCAATAACGTATTGAATCATTTCATTTAGTCGCTGTCCCCCTGGTTACTGGGTTATGATGCTAGGGGTTTAGGTAATCTTGTTTTAGCAGGTCTGCCCATGAAGCGTACTTGATTTTTACGCCATGTAATTCACTGCTACCGGGCGGAGGGATGGGTCGCTATTACATATGCACCTATTACATATGTGACACATGTGTAATACATATGTGATACATGTAATACATATAGCAGCGTTCTAATAAGTGATGGAATTCAAGAGCGCAAAATTTGAATTGGCTACATGGGCAAAACCGCCAAAAACCTAGTAGCCTAAATCCCAAGTTTCTTAACCCAGTAACCTGGGAGACTGCTAGTTAATAATATATGAAATAATAAACAATTGATTGAATAACAACAAACCCCATATCCCAAGATTTTTAACCCAATAACCTGGGGGACATCGAGTCAATGATACAATATTTTAATAAACTATTGATTAAATAACAACATAACCTAAGTCCCAAGTTTTCTAACCCAGAAACCAGAGTTGATAATATTTTAACTAAACAAATTATCAAGATAGCGTTGTCACCTACATCCCTAACATTGCCAATTTAATAAGATATAATGATATCTCACTTGCCTTCGGGATACTAGGTTAAAAAGCTTAGATTTATGGTTACCTTTTTATTTAATCTATAATTTATATAATTAATATATCATTGACTTGCTTTCTCCCGGATTACTAGGTTAAAAAGTTTGGGATCTAGGTTATGTTGTTATTTCTACAATAATTGATTGAATTATTATGTTATTGACTGGCTGTCCCCCGGATTACTGGCTTAAAAAGCTTGGAATTTAAGTTATCTCGTTATTTGATCAATAATTCATCGAATTATTATATTATTAACTCGATGTCTCTTGGGTTACAGGATTAAAAAGCTTGGGATTTAGGTAATGTTTTTATTTATTAAATAATTTATTTATTCATTTTAATAACAATTCGCTGTCCCCCGGGTTTCTTGGTTAAAAATCTTGGGATTTAGGTTATGTTGTTATTCAATTAATTGTTTATTATTTAAAATATTATTAACTTGCAGTCCCCCGGGTTACTGGGCTAAAAAGCTTGGAATTTAGGATGCTAGGTTTTTGTGGTTTTGCCCATATAGCCAATTCAAATTTTGCGCTCTTGAATTCCAGCGCTCATTAGAATACTGCTAGGTGTATCACATGTATCACATATGTAGTACACATGTGTATATGTGATAGCGACCCTCCCGGAGGAACGGGTGAACAGACTGCTCTTGCAAGTCGAGACGACGGCCTTATCGACTTAATCTCGACTCTCGAAACTCTTGATAGCCTTGATCCCTTACCAAATGTATATACCCTAGACATATAAAGAGTAGACTGCTCTCGCTGGAAATGAGCAGTCTACTACTCTTTATATGTCTATGGTATTACCACATAAGTAAGAAAAAGTTGATCTGCCCACACTGCCCACAGGCCTTGGTGGCTTACTCGTTTTACCGCCATTTTCGTCGTTTATTTTTACTTTTTTATGAGATAGAATTGAAATGATGTAAGTTAGTTACTGAGTTATGAGTTAAATATCTTTGTTGATGTTTTCTTGAAACATGAAGCTGACCATTTTAGAAATACAAAACGAAAACTAACTACAACCGTGTTTGCTGCAGAAATAAATTTTCATTGTACGAATGGCCGTTGGTTACAAGCTAAAAATCTTGTTTGATTAATGGTTACTGAGCGTAGTCTTAGAAATTGTTAGAAATGTTTGCCTTAATTAGATTTAAAAAAAGCGGGATCTATCATGTTAATCACGTGTCATCAATACAAGCACGTAAAAATAAGTTATGGGGAAAGTACACAGGACATAAGTATATATGTGAAATGCTCGCTAAAAATGGTTTGTATACGTTCATTAATATTTATGTTTTACACTTTTAATATATTTTTGAAGTAAATTATTTTTTGATGCATTGTCAGACAACGAAGCTATATTGCAAAGTATTGCTGTGAATAACAATTGTTCGTCACCATCCATTATCATTAATTCAATCGATCATTCCCAGATCACTAATAAAGAAGGTAAATTTCTTCATATATTAAATAACCTTGGTAGATAAGTTTCACATCGCATGCATACTGTAACAATAAAGTCTGTTCCCAATATAACAAATTACTTGTTGCAGTTTAATATTGTATCTCTTAACTGTTAATCTGCAAAAAATACTATTAAACTATTTATATTCGACTAAGTATAATTCTGATGAGAGTTTGCTGCAGATAGACAAGTAAATGTTTTCACGTATATTAAGTAATAAGAATAGAAATCTTTGTAGGCCATGTAACCATTTATATTTTAACCAGTTATTCTAAGAGCTTTGCATTCAGATTTAAGAATAATATTACCTAGTACAGTTTATGGATGAATTAATAACTTTATCGGCTTGCTTTTTTGTCTAGCTTGCTGTTAAGTTCATGAACAAAAAAGCCCTAAATACACATTTCAGTTAGTTTCTATTTTGGGCATCGCCTAAGTTATTTTATATTTCGGGTTCTTCCGTCCCTTCGTTTGAAAAAAGCAACATTGAGCATCGGCTCTTTTTCAGTAAAAATGTTGAGAAAAGACAATGTTTACCGGTGTACATGCGGATGTAGTAACAAGAGCGTTTTTAATGTCGAATAGTTATAGCAATACCTAAGAAAAAAGTTTTATAAATTAATTTTGGTGAGTCAAACGTTAATTATTACAACTAAAATCTATATTGATGCTCAGCTGGAATTATGGCTTTCAAAACAACTCCAACGGAGACTATTAATCGGACAAAAGTATGTGCAAGCAAACTCTTATAGGAATATACTAACAGTATCCTACGAATTTTTTATTTGTAATAGGAGAAAGTGAGATAATGTAAAAAAAATTAAATAAATAGAATAAATACTTGATGTGAAACTTAACTATTTTTTAAATCTGTCTTTTTTTTATAGTGATGAATTTGGCTACAGCTTTTTGTTTTTTAGATGGTGATACCACTAACAATAACAGTTGTCTTTCACCAATTGTTCTGAATGTTAAGCTCCGAAAACTCTCTAATGCTTTTATTCTTGCATGTAAGAGTCACTCAAAGCCCAGCTTGAATGAAAATTTGTGTCTTATTACAAAGAAAGGGATAAAGAAGAATCAAAATATAAGCTCCTCCACACCAATCAGAGATAGTAAGCCAAAAATTAATGGAACCGTACTACAGAGTGCAACATCCACAGATATGCAAAGTAAGTTTTTAATTAACAATTTTTGTCAACTATACGTTATCTGTACCATTGAAATATAAAAGAAAATAGAATCTCGAATTTTTACTCTTAATATGACTGTAGAGTAGCAGCAATGAACTGACTATAATTATTATTTCTTTACATTCTTATTACAATGAATATGTTACATAATTAGAATATCGCCTGCTCAAAACTATCTATTCTTATATTATAACACAAAACACAAATAATACAGTTAACTATGAGTTGCTTTTTAATTATTATAAATGTTACATATAATTTCAGAATTGGAGCTAAAAAATTCATCTGATACAGCAAAAAATTTTGAAAGACCTGGGGAAACTTTCTTCAACTCAGATCAGCATGATATTCCATTAATAGTTTCTCGAGATTTCGAAGTCATGGAAAAGCAAAATACTTGCACTAACCATAGTACTGTTTCTATTGAAAGTAATGATTTATTGTATGATGGAAGTCAGGATATATGTAGAGAGTCTAGTGTCGTTAGCAATCAGGATGTCTCAGGTTTACAAATGATTGCCAGTACTTATGTAACTGATGGAACTGACACGGACAATTCGGTCATTTTAGACAAAGGTAATTTTTTTTCCTAACAAGTCCTCTCTTCTACCTTTAAGATTTGTCAGTGCTGTATGAATTTTGGAAAGTGCTGAGAAGTACGCCTAATTTTGTAAATGGTTTAAGTGTTCAATTATATCTGTAATAACGTGGAAAACAAAGTTCCTGCTATTTTGCAATCTGGCGCGTTACATTCTAGTTGTCCAGATTTTTCTGCTAATTGAGGAGAAATTCTAATTTTTATTGATGTGTAACGTCAATTTTCATAATCGGCTTGTCTTGAAGTTTTTATGTTTTTTACAATAAAAGATTGTCATGTGACCAAAGCTTTCAAAAAATTTACATCATATGTAACACTGACCGAAAGCCTAAGAATTAAAGTTGGAAAACTGATTAAGGTGGCTTCGTCATTTGGTGCCGTACCAAGCAAGGAGCCCTGAAAGGCTTTTCATTTATTACAAAAAGTTTTTGGCTTATTGTTATAAGTAATATCTTCCTTAGCTACGTGTTCAAGTAAAAAAGTTAAAACCCTTTGAGAAAACCGTACATTATTTATCAAAAGGAAAATAATAACTTAATACTATCATCTGCTCATGCGCAGAAGAGACCAGATAACTTTCTTCTTAATTTTTTTAAAATCAGTGTCGTCAACATACTATTTTTATGATATCAAGATAATCAGCGAAAAAAAAGCTTTAAGAACATCTGTGAATTACAAGGACTCATCAATTCATTTTTTTATATGAGTCATTTTAATGTCAACCCCCATAAGACAGCGTGTTGGAGAAAAAAATTTTCACATGGTATTTTCTCGAAAACATAGTCGTCAACTGCACTGTTTCTTTCTGCCATTGAATCTACAATAAATTGGTTACAATATAGCAAATTTTCATACCACTTCATCGACAAGAAAAAAAAACGACGAAGCCACCTTAAAGAATACTTCTGATAAGTCCATAGATTATCAATTAGAATGCCTGCTTAGCTGTCAAAGATACAGCATAGTTTACAATTTCAAACAATATACAACTATTTTTCAGTCTTATTAATATTAAATGAATTAAGTAAAAATAAAAATTTTTCAATAAAAAATATAAGATTCCTTACTTCTGTTTCAGAACTTGAAGTACCTATCAAGGAAGTTTCTTTGATAAACGGGTAAGGAAGGAGATTTTATTTTTCTTTGAGGCATGTTAAAAAGAATGGCACAGTTTGTTGCACATTTCTTTTGACTAATGTCGTCGAGATAAAAATTATGGTAATTTGATATATATCGTTTCCAATAGAAACTGAATATTCTTATAATAATATAAACAAAGTACTACTCAACTTGTTTGTAAATAGTGGACTGCTCATGCATGTCGTTCTAAAGTGATTTATTTCGCGGCTATGATGTATATTTTTTTGTTTGGGGTTTTAGCAAAAACTTGTGATAAGCTAACATTCCAATGCCATTAGTCTTTGACATGCCTTATTGATATTAGACAGTTCGTCAATAATATTGTAATATTGTTATTTAAGACCCTTGTATTTATAAAAAGTAAGCCTCATAAATACTTTGTTCATTTGTTCAGACAAATTCCAGACCCATGGATAAAGGAAAACGGGTTCACAATAGAAGAAATATTACAAGCGGAATTAATCATACATTCAAAAGAAAATGATGTTGGAGAGATTATTAAAAGGACAGGTAACTTACTTCCATCAATACCATCAAAACTTTTTATTAAATTTAAAAAAAGGCATCTCTTACAAAAAAAAATTTATACAGTTTATGAAGTTTAATACAAATTTTTTTATTGTAAACGTCATCCAATTCTATCGAAATAGCTTATTACTATGCCAATTCAAATAATTTTTTGAAAATTTTTAATTAACTTTGGCTCTTGTATGAGTTGGCATACGTAATATTTCAGTCATTTTTAATGTAATGAGTCAAGTTATTTGAGTAGAATGTAGACAGAGAGGTATAGTTCCTAACAGTAATTTTATCTATTGTCAAGAAACAAAATAGATTTTCAAAACATTTTTAATATTAGTTTCCCGAAATATTGATGTGTTCTTATTTACTGATTTACAGGAGAGCATTTAATGATTGTATTGATTAAACATTTGCTGTAAAAACTCTTTTATGCTTGTCTGATTCTTAGCATAGTAGTTTTGAGGACGCCTCTTCTTTTCCTGCATAGTAT
This sequence comes from Copidosoma aretas, assembly GCA_030522625.1. NCBI lineage: Eukaryota > Metazoa > Arthropoda > Insecta > Hymenoptera > Encyrtidae > Copidosoma > Copidosoma aretas. The sequence goes on along the minus strand of JAPYYV010002110.1, from coordinate 13,195 downwards.
TGGAATAAGTAGATTATTCAAAGCGATAACCTGTCGGCTTACCCTTATTTTCAAAAAAGGTTATCAGCTTAAAGATAACATTAAGCAAACAATGTCCATAACATTACCGTTTTAAAAAAAAATTTGAAAATTTACACAGAAATGGTATTAATATTTCAAGTACTTGGTTGGACATTGTAAACAAAAATGCTAAAAATGAGTCTCACCAAATTGTATGGATTTTTTTCATAAACACTTAAAATTCTTGCCACTAGTTCAGAACAAAGTTTTTAATAATTTAAATAATTTGGTGTTAACGAACATTAAATTGTCTTACAGAACCCGCATTGCTTGCAGAACAGAAATTGTCCAACAAAAGTATCAACGATCGCTTTGACTCCATTAAAAACACAAGCATTCCTAAACCAAAAATCATTGAACATGTAATTCTTAATGGCAATCAGCGACTAGACACAAAAAAGCGTAAGTTTATTTACAGATTGCTTTGTCCTTCAAGATTTAGTTTTCTTATTTACAACAAATATGTGAATCATCACATCAAATAATCATGGCCTTGTAAATTCTTAGTTTAGTTTCTTGCAACGTAAACAATTCTGTATGAGTTAATAATATTCCACAGTCTTATAATAAATTGAATCCGTTTTTCCAATGAAATTTCCAATGACATTTTATACTCTTCTTATCTTTAGTTAGTCTTTCCCCCATCAATAATGTAATTGTTATAACAGATACATTCCTGCAAACGTTACATTTAGTCTAGATCATCTAGGTACATAAGGCTTACAATAACACTATAGTGAGATACTGTTTTGACTTCGTGGTAGCCATACTCTTAAATCTTTCCTCCAATTTGCATTAGTTTAACCTGTAACTTGCATTGTCACTTTTTGCATGGAGAGCAGTTATATTAATCTACTATCAGTCCCCTATGATACTTTTTGTCATGGCATTATCACATTATGCTAGAATAGTATTAGTTATATAATAATGATAATTATTATTCCTATACCTTTAACGTATTATCATCAGTTTTCGTGGACCCTTCATATTAAATGCATTGCGTTGACTCTTAGAAAATTAACATAAATCTTCTTGGTCATTGCTTAGGTTATATATATCACTGAGAAAATATTGGGGCATATGCAGCACAAGAGGTAAGGCTGCCGTTGCCTAGCACATACTGGAGCAGGAGACGCATGCCAATCGTGCGGTAGCTGTACTGGCCCTGGGCAGCAGCTGCACAAGTTTCGTGGTGCGCACGTTTAGCCAGACGTATGGTGCAACAGCGACACTTTTGATTAAATCATGGGATAATTCAGGTCTTCGCTAGAGGTGATAATAGTAGCTACAGTCAGTGTGACTGTCATATTTTACAGACAAGTTGAGAAACAGTTTTAAAGTGCTTAATCAACTTGTAGTATCCAGACAAGAATGCACAATTGGTTTTGTAGGCTGCCAACATATTATCTGAAGACCATCCACAACCCCACAAATCACCGTATAAACCAGTTTGAGGCGATTGTATGTGCATACTCATCTGGATCCTTGTATGGCACAAAACTGGATGCAGCAAGTGTTTATTTAGCTATATTGGTCAAAAATCAAAATCTTTATCCTTCAAATATGCATCAACACAGCTTTCCAAAAGAGAATGCTAGAAAAAAATAGCTGCATCCAGTTTTGTAATATACAAGAGTCCAGATAAGTATGCACATGCAAATGCCGAAAACTGGCTTATACGGTGATTTGTGAGGTTGTGGATGGTCTTCAGATAATATGTTGTCAGCCTACAAAACCTATTGTGCATTCTTGTCTGGATACTACAAGTTGATTAAGCACTTTGAAACTGTTTGTAAAACTTAACTCGTCTCTAAAACATTATTGTCACACAGACTGTATCTGCTCTTATCACTCCCAGCGAAGACCTGAATTTGGTCACACTGACAGTTCACAGGACTATCAGGGCAGGGATATGAAAAAAACTAAAATCTAAGACCAGTTTTGATACTGCAAAACTGGTCATAAAACAAATCCCAAAACTGATCTGAAAACTAATTTCATATCTAGTCATAAAACTAATTAGTGCTAAAAAAGTTAAAGTTGCTCTGCATGAAAAGGCTTTAGATTTTACCTAAGAGCTATTCTTGTAACTTGAGCGACCATTTTCCTTCGAAAAAAAAAAATTAGTTAAATACAAACTACAATTTTGCAGGTTATATATTTTAAAAATAGAAACAAAACGATGATCCAATCATTGAGGCAAGTCGTATTTATTGAGGAAATCCTCCATTTCTCTTGAGCTTTTTACATACAATGACTGTACATTGATGATTATTGATTAAAACTATGTACAACTCATACAATCTTGATGGATATCAGAATATACACTGCTCTATACACCTGATGCATACAAGTAATCGCGCTTGCGTTATGATTACACATCGAAACAGAGCTTCTGCTACACTAGTGATTAGCGTGTCAGTTACCTGGCAATACCAGGTCTCTGCCACCCAACTCTGGGGCGCGAGCCCTTCCCGACTTGTGCAGCTGCTGCACAAGTTACTGAGGTAACAGCTACCAGGGCATTTCGTGAGTTGTATGCACATGCTTGGGCAGAGGATGCCCTAATATTTTCCCAGTGTACTTTTCAAAGTTAATTTGATAACAAATATCTCTGAAGAAGAGCTAACAGAGACTTTTTGACTCACAGTAATCAAAATTTGTACTAACGCTTATGTATTGCATATCGTGAAAAAAACTCGTATGAAAATACGTATATCTATTTCGACGCCTGAGCTAAATCATTTCCATAAAACCAGTCTTTTTAAAGCGTTGATCAAGTTCCGTTACATGCACTACTAGGACCTTTATCTTTCAATTGCTTATTTTAGCGTTTTATTAAACATATTATGCAGGACATGATTCACTATTTAAAAATTTTGTTTCTTTTTAAATTTTTAATACCCAGTTTTGAAAAATATCTATATCGATTGGAGCCCTTTTATATACTGTTCACAGTTTGTGAAAAAGTAAAAGACCTTCTTTAACGTCGCAGTGAAATAATTTGGAGCAATATTAAAAAAAAATTTCGAATTCAAACTGAAATAATTTAGCTGCAAGAATCGTAAACTGTCATGCATATTATCAATAATAAAGGACGTTTTTTATGTATTTTTGATTGAAATGTAATCTTTTTAGGTAAATACAACGTTGTGTCAGGAAAATCACCGATGACACTTGATTCTTGGAACGTAATCCCAAAAGGTCAGAAGAACTTGGAACTATTATGAATATTACTTACCGTTTTAAGCTTTGTATTCATGTAACTTATAGTACTACTTTTTCTTCCAGGAAAAAATACAAGATCACCGCAAGTAGACGATGATAGTAGAAATATCCATAAGATGAGTCACGATAATGAATTTAGTGATGATCAAAGCAATTTTTATAATACATGCAACTCAGAAAATCATAACGACTGTGATAGTTATGAAAATGGCAGTCCTTCCTCCGAGAGAGTATCCTCAAGTCCGGTTTCTCAAATTGACGAAGAAAACAAGAAACAAATTATTGATAAGAATCTTCAACAAAAAAAAAACAATAATTTTAATTCTAAGTCTACGAAATCTGTTGAAAAAAAACAAAAAGAGATTCCATCTTGTGTTGTCAATAAGAATAATACAAACTCTTTAGAGAAAAACGATACTCATGACGAAGGGTCGAAGAAAAGTAACAAGATGAATGAGGTACAAGAGGATACAGTTGACTTAACAATTGCTAATACACCAGCAGGAGTATCTGTAAGAAATCCAAAACTGTTTCGAGTTCCATTTAGTGACGAAGGGCCAAAAAAATATAAATGCCTTTTTTGTCCAGCAATTTTGTCTGGGAAGCTGATAGATCATCTGGTACGGATACATAAAAATAAGCCGGAGGTCAAGGAGATACTTGACTTGCCAAAAGCCAAAAAAGTCAAACGGAAACCATTAGGTTTGTTACAAAAAGAGCGCTTGAAAAAAATTGCTATTCTCAACAGAAAGGGTTGTCTTGAATACAACAGAACCATGGGAGCTTCGAGTAAGCCCATGGTTGTAAGAAGAGTTGCTATTCGAAATAATACGAGTAAACAAGTATGTAAGACTTTGAATGATTTTAAAGTTTGTAATTTTTGTCATGGTGAGATATCAAAAGCATCAATCGCAAAACACATTGCCAAATGTACATCAAAAAAAAATACGAAAGGGTATAATAGTTCTGTCTTGCATAACATGGTAGTTGGCGACGTCCATGAACTCGCAAGTCAATATCTAAGGCCAATTGTTGCAAAATTTACAAACGATAATATTGCCAACATTGCAAAACACGATGAGTTGATTGTTGTTTACGGTAATTATAGGGCTCTTAAGTTTCGGTCGCAGCCCCATAATTTCGATCAAGTCCGGGCAGAGATGCGACTCCTATCACGTGTCGTAATTGAATCCCAAAAATTAGACTGTGCTATAACCTGCCTGATCGATGTAATAGATCCACAGTACGTGAATATTCTAATGGAAGTTACTTATATAATAGGAAAATTTGACCAAATTATCAATAAGTTCACAAAGCCATCGCGAGCCAGGGATATGGGTAGAATAATTCTGGAATGTACCGAAATCTGGAGAGGTGAGCTCATTGCGAGAAAAAGTGAAGACCAAATAAAAAAAAATACTGATGAATTCAAGACCTTATTCAAACTTCGATTTTCGAGTCTTATAACAAAGACTGTATCTGAATCACAAACATTTAAGGTACTGACATCAGATCCAGAAGTTCTTCCGAGCGTCGAAGAAATTAAAAAGTTCAAGGAGTATGTAAATGAAGTCCGCGACACTGCCTATAATGAACTTACAGATAATTTTAATTACTTAACTTGGAAGAGACTCCTAAAGTCTACATATACGTCGATTTTCATTCTTAACAGAAGGCGGCCCGGAGAGCTTGCTCGACTTATGACAATCACATACAAAAAGTCCAGGGAAACAATTGATTCTAACACAAATCCCGAATTATATGCAAAGCTATCTTTAAAAGATAAACGTATAGCTAAAGAGTACTGCCGAGTTATAACTCGAGGCAAACAGAACAAGAAGCAGTCTCCTATCTTATTAAATAAAAAAATGCAAAAGTGTATACAGTTGATTATTAAAAACCAAAAAAATGCAGGAGTTGCTGAAGACAATCCCTACGTTTTTTCAATTCCAGGAGTAGATGTTCAAAGGCAACATTTAAGTCCAAACCCGACAATAAGTCAGCTCGCCAAGGAATCTGGTGTGAAATTCCCTAACCTACTTCGTTCTACGAAGTTACGAAAGCATGTAGCTACCGTTAGCGTTTCTTCCGACTTGGATCAGTTGCAACTGTCATATCTATCCAAGTTTATGTCACATTCCGACAAAATCCACAAAGATTATTATGAACAGCCGGACAGTTCTAGAGATATTATTCACGTATCTAAACTTCTTGAGTACGCATGTGGACAGTTCGAAGTAAGAGAAGATGGAACACGAGTTACTATTGAAGATGATGAGTCTGATGAAGAAGAAACAGGAGCTATAGCTAGTGATAACATAATAAGCTCAGGAACAGAACCTATCAATAAATGTAAGTATTATTTGATAACTGTACAATAAAGTTCAAGTCCATGCATCTTATAGCTTTTTAATAGTCGCTCAGTCTAGTGAATATTCTCGACAGAAATCCTTAAATTACACGTACAATCTCATTTGCTGATAAATTATTCCTCATAATCACTTCGTTTATGGTATGCAATTGTTAAAACCATCAAGGATAAAAAAATGAGTGATTTACGGTTAAGATAATTTCATATTTTTTATACTTAAATAATCAATCTACTATTAGTACGTCAATTGTAGGTGTAAAAAGAAATAGGACTAAGGTTGACAGCTAGTTGATTCATAGGGCAAAGATTCAACGAAATGCAGGCAATTTACTTTATGTTCAAATTGGTCCTGAAAGCATGAGCTTTTAATATTTAGTTGGCAGAAAGTAAAATTTAAAATAGATGATCTAATACAGTTGCATAGCTGTTAAGAACCGATAGTTCTCGGTGTACAAGAGTTGTGTCGTATTTTACCCAAAATCCTAAGCAAGAATTATTATTTGTTTATATTTCATCAAGTGTCACTTAAAAAAAAAAGTATTTTACAATGTTTAAAATTTTTTGTAGCTTTAGATGAAAAAATGTTTTTGTTTTATACATGAAAAAACTAATCCACTTAAAAAATGCATAACATACGTGAATTGTCGAGGCTGCTTATCACAAGTCTAAGATCAGGCGTCAAAAAATGTGAACGGCCAATTCAGTGTCCAAACTCTCATGTATTAGACCAAAATATGCGATCTCATTTGTTTAAAAGAGTTTTAAATGTTCTAAATACTTTTTTAAAAGACAAGTCTCATTTAAAATAATTAGAAAAAGTTCTCTGTTGTTAATCCTCCTATAAGAGACACAAAAGTTCACTTTTTTTCTACATTCCGTTGAAGTTTAAATATTTTGCTGTTATATTGGATCCAGCTGTAGAATTTTAGGACTTTAAGTACTGGCAAGTTCAATATCAGTCAAGTAATTCACGATAGTTCCGTTCTTATTTAGCCATAGAAACCACCTTAATACTTAGAGTAATCTCAAGGAGTAGAACTTTAAAAGATATTGAAAAATTTCTTAATCCCTGGTTTTTCACAGTTTTTGACACAAGTTATTATGATGCATGTTTATTGTAAAAAAAACTGTAGACATTTGTTACACATTTTTAAGATCAGAAGTTATTTACAATTTATTTCATATTTAATTAAATTAAAAAAAAATGATAAAAGTTATTCTATATTTCATCAAACTTTTACTAACGTAAAAACAAGAAATTTAGATAAAATCATTGATATGAAAAAATTTAAGAAGCAACAGAGTTGAAAGTTTTAATCAGCTTACTTGGCAGCTAGCTGATTAGGTTTTTTTTTAAAGTATTGAGTTCTGTACCGATGATTTTGCAAGCCCTGAATAATTTTTAATATCTGTTCATTCTTCAGACTTTTTTGCATTTTATTAAAAAATGGTCAGTAAAACTTCAAATTATTTTTATTTGCTTTAGGGACTCACCCAACTAAATTCCTAATGTATTAATAATTATTAAAATAAAAAATTACCATAGGCCTACGTCTAAATAGTTAGTATTTCTTGACTAAATCTTGAGCATTTTTGTATGTTCCAGGTATCTCCCATGATTTCCAGCCCAATCCCGGAGAAAGAAAAAAATGGGATTTTAAGAGTCGTGAGATTATTTTGCAGGCTTTTGAGACAGATACTTTACAGAAAATATCTATACCAGGGGAAAGGATACAGAACCTTATAAATTCGAATCATGAATTAACTGGGCGAACAACAGCGCAAGTTAGATCATTTCTACAGAGTTTCGCTAGGAAAAAAAGTGGCACCAAAAGAAAGAGAAAAGACAGTAAGGATAATACATCTGATCAGTCCGAAGAAAGTAGTGACATTGTAAAAATAAAAAAAAGAAACACTGTGCCTAACAGTGTTTACGTACATTTTGAAGACCATATTGGATCGAAAACGATTCCAAGTATTAGTGAAATAGCTGACGCTATGAAGAAGTCGCCTAAGCTGGCCAATTATAAACCAAATGATATTCAGAAGCTAGTAAGCAAAGCTATCACATTTAGCAATGACTAAATAATTGTTCGGTTTTTTAAGCGCTCATACTGCAAGGAAAAATTGCCTAGATTTTTTTTTCCTAATACATGAAGAAGGATATTATGCAGTCAAAATAAAATGTTATCTACAGCGATAAAAAAGTTGCTAAAGCTTTATACCCATACGCGTAATTACTTACAATGTTTGCTTGAAATACCTGTATTTAATAAAAAATTACTTAGCTTACTTTTATCTTCTAGAATTACAATATTTATTTAGTTTTGGAAATATTTGTGTTAAAAATAGTTTTTAACTTGAAACATGCCTCGTCTATACCCCGGGTGTTAACTTAAAACGTAGCACAATAGCAATAAATAAATTTTTGGTTTGCAACTATACCTATAAAACATTTAATTAGTTAGTCATGTAGTGGTACATATTAAAATAATATGTGATGCCCCTTATGCAGTAAAGAACAAATGACTTTCAAAGTCAGAAAATTATACTGCTGCTAAGCTGATATATAGCGTATGTAATACGTGATTTTAAATAATGAGCATAGAAAATTTCAATTAGAAGCAAAGCAGCACTTTGTATTCTGTAATGTAATTTTAAATAAATATTTTGTGGTCTGATCGATGAAAATTATTTGATTATTTCTTGCCCAAGACATTTGTATTCGGTACTATTCCTCCCCTCAATGGAAAATAGTGCCATAATATTGATTCGTCTTAAAATATATTATAATAAACGATTAAAGTATACATAGATACATTTATATTGTGCTTTATGGAATATAATGTTTGAAGGGGAGAATGAGTATGCCAAAGCCTTTTTTCAGGAGTTTCCAGGTAAGGAAAATACTTGTCATTTTTAAACTAGATATTTATTAAGCAATAGTCTGTGTATCATGAATCAAATACTTAAATTATTAGAATATAATGTAACAGAAAAACTATGTTATTTAATGATGAGCGTCGCGGAATTGCGGATTTTTTAATTTCCGTTCTATTAAAATCAATAACAGACATCTAATTGCATAAAGCAGTAGCGTAACTAATACTATAGTTTCTGGAGTTTTATTTGAAGTTGACAATTAACAAATAAAAAGCTATAGTTATTAGTAGGAAAACAAAATAATCGACAACTAATCAAATTACACGACAAAGTTTTTTTCTGTATACATGCATACTATGTCAAAGTTTCTTATAGTAATATATATTTGCAATGAAATAATATAAGAAACATGTTGGATCGAAATGTCCTCGTATAGTACTTGTATGATTATTGAAAATTTTTTTTCAGTTTAATAATCATCTACTAGAAATGGTTATGAAATTAGTAAGCTAAATTCTTGTTGTATAGTAGCATGGTGATTTCAAAAGTATGGCGTTATTATCACCCTTGTGATTTAAGTCATAAATAGAGGTTATTCATAATTTTTTCGGAGTATTTATGCAAAAAAAAAAGTTCTAGTAATATTTTTAAGACGTTTATTATTTTCAAAGAAATAAATTTACAACAGAAACCAAATAAAGTACTATACTGATATAGTTACATTCCAGTCTAATTTTAAATCCTTTAGTATTTGATGTAATAAAAAAACTATCACATTAAACGTAGTAGGTTGCGAAATTGAGATTTTTTGATTAATTTTTTTTTTCAGTTATCGAAACAGACATATATTTGTGTAAATCATTAGTTTGACATATCACACAGTTTTAAAACATTCACTAAAATTTTTATAGAAACAAATACAAAACTATAAGAATAAGCAGAAATATAAGATAAACTTTAACCAACTCGATTGCACAAAATAAATAAATTTAACATTTTTACCACAAATACTGTACTGAGATTTTTTATAGCATAACATTGTTTAAATCAAATAATATCGAAGACATGATAAGTTAGAATTCATTTGTATGGTTATTTTATAATGATTAAGAAAAAGTTTTAAGTTTGGAAATGTAACAATAAAAGTTATAAAGCTAATAAGCAACATTTTGTTGCATCACATGCACAAACTAAGTATGTCTTGGCTGTGATCATAATTCTGACTTAACCTCTTGCATCTAATACACTGCATTCAATAATATTAGTTGAAACGACTTATCTCGTCGAAAAATAGTAATTTTCATAATACACTCTACACGGAGAGAAAAGTGGGAGAGCTGATATCCCACCGGTGGTAGGGTTAGGTTCTCAAACTTTTGGGGCGTATGTAGCGCCACTTGCGGTACAGCAGATAATACACACTGGAGGAGAGCTAGTATCCTTCGTGAGTGGGAGCTGTGGTGTCCCACTGGTAGGACAGAGTCGCACTCGCGCCGCTACAGTCTGTGCTGTTCTACAGTGACTGACTATACAGCTTTAGCGTAAGCGCCCTACACGAAGAAGTTCGAGGCTCTCACGAGTGGGACAGCAGCTGCCCCACTCAGGCAGAGATCAGCGGTCCCTCTGTTCGGTAGTGCAGAATTCCTCTAGAGGAGTTCTGCTCTCCCACTTTTCTCTCTTTGTAGTTTTAAAATATAATTAAAAGATTCTCAAAACTAAAAACAAAATCTTTATTTACCTGTTAAATAAACAATTTTTAGAAATTTTCAAGAAATCTTGGACTTGTCTTAATCAATTGTAACTGTCAGCTATATCTGAAATTACATTATGTTAAATAAAAGAATTTACCTCTGGCAAGCAGCGCTCAATAAGTACAATTACTTTTCTCTTTACAAGAGAATTATACAATCTCAGTACAAATGATAAGCTAAAGGTAACGCAATGCATTTTTTTGAAACCATGATTATAATATTCCGCTATGAAGTAACATTTTTTTTATTTAAGTTCCAGATAAAGATTCAAGTATCCTCCTATCAACGTGAAAAATTTTGAAGTAATCAAATCGTCATTGCATAAATTTGAGGTTCCGAGATCACGTTTTCGTTGGCTTATTTGTAGTTTCTAATTATTAAAAAAAAGTTATGTTCTACGTGAATTATAATAAATCTTTCTTCAATTTCTAAGGTCTTACATTAATTACTATGTTAATAATTACCAAGCGGTGATTCTGGTAGTAACAGTAAAGAGAAAACTGTTGCTGATAAATATGCAATTAGCTTTCTCAATCATTATTTGTCCGTTTTTTAAAAATAATAAGTATTTTTATTAAAAATAGTTACTGTCATATTATATCTAAGTATTATTAGAAGGTTCATCATTTGAAAATGCTTCTTTAATTTTTTCTGTGAGAGGTTATTAAACATGAATATTTTTTCTTTCTTGCCACTATGAACATTCCGTAATATCTTAATTTTCCTGTATCGTAATTCAAAGAATTTAAATGATTCATTTATAATTTATGTTTTTTATTACTAGAGGAGCACTGCAAAACATGAACTTTAAGTAAGAGTAGCTCGTAATATTTAAAGTTGTGCATTATATATTTGTCAATGAGATAAAAAAGGTTGTGGTAACGAAAACTGTAAAATTAACAAAGTTTTTAAAATCAATCATAATTTTAAAGTTTGGTTTAGTATTTGAATTATTCATCCAATGCAAAAAAAAAGTGTGCCTACATGCTAATGAAAAATAAGAACAAACGTTTTTCTTTAAAAGCGCAAAATAAAGGTTTTTTTTACGCTCTGTGAGATAAGTAACTATAGGTAAATTTTAGTTCGATCCTTTTTATCACGTAAATATTTTTGTATTTTTGTATTTAATTTTTTTTTACTTGTAAGGAGGTAGAAAATAGTATTTGACTATAAGTATTTCTATCTTATTGATAAAGACTCATTGAAACGTTAAAGATGCCTTGATCGTGTAGCTTGATACAATAATTTAAAAGATAACTATAAAAATCAGTTTTTTTTTAACGAGAAAATATTAGGTATACTGTAGTTAAGAAATGACTTGTGTAAAAAACTTGTGTAAAATCTCGTTAATTAAATAATAATGGGTAACAATATTGGATGAATTTTAATGCATATGGTCATTTAAAAATAGCTGAAAAGGTTATGATTTTGTTTCCTTATATTCAAAAGTTGAAACTTGCTTTGATGCCAAACAGCATGTAGCTATTTTAAGTATATTTAAGCCAAGAAAAGCATTGTTGTAGATCTCACTAATTTTGTGGTAGAGAGTTTGGGTAAAAATAAATTATAACATTTAAACTGGAATCACACCTTTGAACGATTTTTAAAGGTCTATTTCTGAGTTCTTGTTTCTGAGAAAATTTTACATTAGAACTATTTCCTTCTTAACATTAATGTTAAATCGTTTTTTTTTCAAAAATTTTTTTTTTAGATATAAAATAAAAAAGAATTTATATAAATTGATCAAGTCTACATATCCCGAACTTTAAAACTGGTAGACATCATAATAAAATTTAAATTTACTGCGGTGCTTTGCAATAATCTATGACCATGTATAGCATTTAATTTTTTTTTCGAATCTTGAAACCGTTCCCTATCCATGCTGTTTTTTCACTAGCTCCAATTGCAAAATGGTTTTTTATGAATTACTAGGTTATTGATCTGTGATACCCACTCTTTCTTAATGTTGTTATAGGTTATTATTTTGTAATAACTAGTCAAATTATAATATGTGCTGGTGCACAACTATAAGTTTATCGAACATTACTGTGTCATCTTAGTTTTTTTGATTGTCATCCATACTTGCATATGAAGTTCAGAAAACAATATATTACATATCTAGTTACAAGTGTGACTTTTAGTAATATTATTCATGTTAATATTACTTTAATCTTCGAATAACTAAATTATTGAATACCGCTCTAATTGCTTAAAAAAGCGTTTTTATACTTAAAAAATACAATAAATCCCAATACCTTGATCCATATGTTTTGTATCCTTAAACGTCAGTATACATCCTTTAAATCCTCAAACGTCAGTATGTATGCTTTAAATCCTCAAACGTCACTATATATGCCTTAAATCCTCAATTGTTAATATACATGCGTAACGCCTTAAACGTTGATATACATGAGCAACACCTCAAACTTACAGTTCTGTACTGATTACAACCAACATTTAGAGTTAGCGTTCATTCAAACAATTAGTAATATATAGCGATGAAAGTTCTTTTACTACCACTAATACTATAAATGATTTTTATTAATCACTAAATATCTCATATATATCGGCCCATACCCTATATATTTGCGAAGATTAAAATCCTCAAACAGCCTGAACGACGTATATATATATATATATATATATATCAGCTCGGCTTTTAGTTTGAAGTCTTTTTTTCTGCAATGTGCACCATATATACTTAGTTATGAGAGTATATTTAAGGTAAATATGATTTAATCACATATAGTTATGCCATTTCATTGATGGTACTCATACAACTTTTTATTCACTCTAAATTTTTATGGCAAAGAAGTTTGCATCACGTGTGTAATTGTCAAGAGAAAATTTAATCTTGATTTTTGTTATGCATAACTGATATTTAGTATCCATAACTGTCATA
>JAPYYV010002109.1:0-21781 GCA_030522625.1 Copidosoma aretas | reverse complement strand
GAATTTTCAGTATTTTTCGACCCCGCCCCCCTCAAAAACCTATAAATTTGGACCCGATGCTTATTTTTGTAGACGAAGATGGTCGAAGTTACCTGAATAACACTATATCGCCGAACTGGGCCAAAAACAAACAAATAATTCCGATTACAGACGAACCACCTCACGAAAGCCCTCTAAAATCGTCGAATATTGCCAAAAACAACTATATGCAGCCAAAGCCGATTCTTTACATCCACTTAGAATTTTTAATTTTTTCCGCACAACTAATTTAATAAATAGATAGATGCAGAACAATAAAACGGACCGTTAGTGACAAGAGTTATGAAAAGATAACGGTATAACCGCACGCTCTAGCTTAATACGAAATGAAAATATAATACAACTTATGTACCTACAACCAAAAAACCAAATACACTCGCACGCTTATAAGGTAAAGGTACGTATCATGGGCCAGTTCCTCGAAGATGTTTCAATTATCCATCGATTTTGAAAAAAATAACAATTACTAATAATGTTTTGGCACCATTTAAAGTGCTAGATTATAGAGAACAAATTCCTGCAGCAAAAATGATGAAAAAGAGTTCACGAAAAAATTTAAGTAAATAAAAAGCCAAGTCTTTTTTGCATATATTATGGGCCTCCTGTTTTTACTTTATCCACCTGGCCCATTATTTATGTCCATATTATAAGCCACGCAAAAAATTACTTATGCACATTAAAAACAAAATTATGTACGGTAAATATTATATATTTTTACAATGTTCAAGTAAACAAACTTGTATTTATGGATAAAAAATATTTTATTACTAAGCATAAATTAATTATTTTTATACGAAGAACGGTTTAAGTTATTTTACACTTAGGAAAAATTATCAAGATTCCTTTGGCTCGGTTTTACATCTTTTAACATTTAATTCCTTTAATCTATCATTAATAGCTTTTGTCGCTTCTTTGGCTTTTTTTATTCCCTTCTTTTTTTTTTTCAACAATTCTTTACTTCCTGCTTGACGCATCATTTTTTCTTGTGCTTTCAATTTACTTTTGTTTTTTTTCTGATTTTATTTTTGAATACACAACTCCCAAAACTCATTTGACGCAGCAGCTGCTATCATCTGAGTCTTTTTAGATTCTTTAAGATTTTCTTTTTTTTTCATAATCGGTGGGTAGTAAAAAATAATTAGATATCCGTTTACGTTTTTTTAAGTGTACCTGTAAGTAAGTAAAAATATTCCAAGAAAATCGGATACTTTTGGAGTACAAGAAATATAGAAGAAAAAAGAACGCTTGGGCCAACCTTCATGAATTTCTTTTTAGTTTTGAATGGGTTCCTGTTTGAGATTCATAATTATTTTACGAGTGTAATCCTTAGAAGATAATTCTTGCCTATTTTGACTAAGAGTTGGGGAAGGATTGCTCAGCAATGAGGTTTCGCCTAAAAAATAGCATTAGATGAAATCTAGTGAAGTTAAGCTTTTAAGCAAAAGTATAAAAATATGTATATTTACTTTTAGTAAATTTTGAAGTTGATTTTCCATTGATTTCATTTGAATTGTTGGTCGAGCCACTTGATTGATACACATTGATATTTTGTTCCCCAAAAGAATCAACATACTCTATCTCAACATCATTCGATCAGGAAAAACAGCCACTAGACTCTAAATTATCTACTGTATCATCGTCCATAACAGGTATTTGTGCCATCTCTAAACCTTTATTCTTATGCTGAATTATCTTACTATATCTAATAATATAACTAACAATGTGTGATTTTTCTGTCACCGGTGCAAGTGGAATTTCTTGCTCGATAAGAATTTCCTTCATGCTTATAGATTCATTAGTTGACAAATTGCCTAAAAAAAATCCCAAACTCTCATTCTTGAATCATATTTTAAAATATTTTCAAGTTTTTTAAAACTAAGTTAGACAATTAAATCGAATTCTAGCTAAAAACTTTGTCACATAAATAGTTTATTGAAGTGTATGATAAAGATTAAACTTTTCTAATCGAATTTATGAAAAAAATACAATAAAAAATAAATTAATATTTGTTAACAAGTGTAAATACGATTCAATTACAGTAATTGAGTCATTCGCCAAAAAAAAGTGTACTTAAAGCCACTCCGAACAATTGAAGCTTCATCTCTGATATTTTCAAGTGTCACTTTAATGACATTAGGACACTGTTTTTTTCTCCGGCGATTTATATTATTATCTGTTATCCACTTGTTGGCAGTTTTTGACCAGCCTGCTTTAAAGGCGCGAAGGAAGACACATCTAACAGCTGGATTTGTGAGTAAAGTTAGGAAACAGCTTGATAATTTTAATATTGTGATCTCTACAAAATCTTATCAGTGGTATTCGCTGTAAGAGTGAAGACAGGTAGCCCCGGTGGCGGCGATTTTTCACAACGTTGGCTGGATAGAGCACTTTTGTCAACAGTGTCAACATACGTATTTGTACAAATAAATATTATTTTTGTCACCGCAGTCCTTATAATATAGATAGGGTTTGATCCCAGCAACTTACAATTTCAACCTAAAAAAATAAGAAAGGGTGAAAAAAAGTTTAGTGCAACAGGTACAAAGAGTGAAAATGTAATATCAAACGGCGACGCTTGTGTAATTTAACGCAGTGTTATTAGAACAAAAAGCATCAGCAAACACCCTAATACTTATTTGCACTGTTTTAAATTCTTTATATTCCAAGTTATACAACTGGTATGACACACTAGACGAGCATAATTTAGATGAGAACCCCAAATAACTATGGAAATTAAGAACTATGTTTTTGATTATCATCTTTCTATTGGTCAGACATGAACATGTTGCTTCATAATTCAATAAAATCACATTAAATTACCTCAAATTCACCTTTATCAGGCTGTTTGCTCTTTATTCTTGTTTTAATGGCACTGCATTGCATTACAGAAGCGTCGCCGTTTGATGTTACATTTTTAATCTTTGTACCTGTGGTCCTGAACATTTCTCCACCCTTTCTTATTTTTTTAAGGTTAGATGCTATAAAGTGTCTGAAAGCAAAACTTGTCCATATTATACCATCGACAGTGACAAAAATAATATTTTTTCGTACAAATATGTATGTTGACACGGTTAACCAGCCAGCCTTGCAAAAAAGCGCCGCATCTGGCACTGCCTGTCTTTACTTTCACAGCGAATAGAAGCATGGGATGAATGATCATCCAAGTAAATTACTATAAGGAACTCAAGCTCATCTACGATTGTTTAAGGTTAAAATACATTTGTTATGTATTCATAAAAAGTCTTAGTGGTTTATTGACACTTTCTCTAGAATAGCCCCTCTATATTTGTACATTACCATAGGAGGGGCATGAGTGCCCTTAAAGTTGTGCATACACATGGTAGTGAAGTTTTACTTTCTCGTCACCATCAACTTGCTTAAACACTTTTTTTGATCCCACTGTAGTAATTCCTTTTTTGGCTTTTGGACACAACTCTACACTTGTCTCATCATAATTAAAGACTTAAAAAGGTTTTAAGGTGGGCAAGTTTTTACTTTCCAAAAACAATCGGAATCCTAAGAACCTTTCTCTCAAATGCACTTTAGTTACCTCTGCCCGTGCCTTAATTTAATTTTGTGCCATCCTTATTGTGAATTCTGGGTGACGTTTGAAAAAACCTTCTGTCTAGTGTCATCCAGGTCCTCCATCGGTAAACTGAGTCTTCAAATTTGATGATTTTACATACTCTTGCACACAATCTAAAAGTTCTTCTTTACTTTTTTAGCCTACTCACATATGACTATGTTAGTATGTAACATCAAATACGGTCATATATGATGCTTCAAGAAATTTTATAACAAATTAAAACTTTAAAGTTTTTTTAGCTGCAGATTCCATTGTTCGAGAACTATCCAGCGGATCAAGTAATTTTTATGAATCCTACTTATACACAACGTCAACTATGTTTTGATAATTGTCAAGTATTTATCAGTGAGTCTACAGTTTGTACCATAACTATATAGTTGTTTGTCAAACGTGACTGACTTAATGACAACGTCTTTATTTGCTTGTCATTTAGACATTTCTAGCTTTTTCACTCTAAAAATTTGTGGACGTGTAGTCCAAGTGTTGCTCTTTTGATTTATGCACATCTTATTTTTCAGAACTGTGGCAAATTTCAGAGAAACGACAAAAAATACAAAGACATATTTCCACACGAAAAAAGGTTTTGAGAAAAAAATAATACTGCAATTATGACAAGCAGGACAAAATCTATCGATTTTAATTTTTTCATTATTTTTTTAGATTTTTTCCAGTCCGTACAAGAGAGTTCAACGCAGTGTGCTTGAGCGAAAAATGGGCCGCACGCGCGAGGTAGCCCGATCTCGCTGGACGCGCCTATATACGGAAGCTTGAGGCGGGCAAGATAGGCATGGATTCGGGAATAAAAATGGAAAGAAGAAGGGAAAAAAAATAGATTTAGATGTACAAATATCATGTTAGGTTTAGATGAAAAAATACCAGGATATACATGACAAATGAAGGCGGGGAGTGTTAGCCTAGAAAAAAGCATACGAAAAAGGGAATAAATTTACTTTCTGCACATAACAAGAATGGACAAGAGCAGGTGGCTTTATTTACGACTATTCGAAGAATTAACGGACTTAATCAATAAAAATAATATAAAATAGACAAGGAAGTTATAGTATAAGAGAAAGTAGAGTATTGGGAAACGAAAGGATGTATAAAAAGAGCTACGAAAGATTTGATAAGTCATTCAATAAATAACAAAATCACCTAAATCTCAAGCTTTTTGACCTTTTAACCCAGGAGACAGCGAGTAATTGATGTAATAATTTGATGAATTATGAATGTAATAACAAAATAGCCTAAATTATGAACATTTTTACCCAGTTACCCAAGGGAAAGCGAGTTAATGATGTAAAAATTTAAATAAGTTATAAAAATAAAAACATAACCTAAATGGCAAGCTTGTAAACCCGGTAACGTAGGGAACAGCAAGATATTATTATAACTAGTAAAAAAATTACTGATTATACCACCATAAAACCTAATTTCGAAGCTTTTTAACACAATACCTGGGAGAAAGCGAGTAATCAGTTTAATAAGTGAATAAATGATTTACTCGCTGTTCTCCAGGTTACTGGATTAAAAAGCTTGTGATTTAGAATATGTTGTTATTTTTATAATAATTTATTTACTTATTCTATTATCAATCTGCTGTCTATAGGGTTTGTTATTTTTATCATAATTTAATTACTTTTCATATTAATATCTTGCTGTCCCCCGGCTTACTGGAATAAAAAGGTCTAGATTTAGGTTATATTGTTATTAAATTATTTATTTATTTTAATTTTATATTATTTACTAGCTGTTCCCCCAGTTACTGGGTTAAAATAATTGGGATTTTGGTTATGATGCTATTTAATCACTAATTTATTCACTTAGGATGTTATCAACTTGATATCTTCCAGTTACCGGGTCAAGAAGCTTGGGATTAAGGTTATAAGAATAAGGATTCATTTATTGATTTATTTGCTATTTTATTAACTCCATGTCCCCCGGGTTACCGGGTTAAAAAGCTTAAGTTTTAGGTTGTGTTGCTGTTCAATCAGTTATTTATTTACTTGTCATATTATCAACTTGCTGTCCATCGGTTACCGGGTTATAAGGTTTGTGATTTAGGTTAAGTTGCAGTTTATTCAACAATCTCTTTCTTTGTTATACAATTATTTCGCTCTACCCCTGGTCTACCGGGCTTAAAAGCTTAGGATTAAGGTGATGCTGCTATTTAATCATTTACATATTCACTTACTATATAATTAACTCACTGTCACGGGGTAATGTGTTATGAAGCTTATAATTTAGGTTGGGACGCGCTTTACTCAATAATTTATTTATTTGTTGTTTCATCAACTCGCTGTCCATCAGGTCACCAGGTTAAGAAGCTTAAGATTTATGTTATCTTGCTATTTAATTATTAATGTATTTACTTATCATATTATTAATACGCTTCGGATTTAGGTAATGTTGCTATTAAATCATTTATTATTTACCCTTTATATTATCAACTTGCTCTTTTTCGGTCAACGGGTTAAGAAGCTTCGGATTTCGGTTGTGTAGCTGTTCATAAAATATTCATTTACTTTTTATATTATTACTTGCTGTCCCTGGGTTACCAGGATAGAAAGCATAGGATTTGTGTTATGTTGCTGTTTGATCAATAATTTATTTAATTGTTGTATTATCAACTCGCTGTCCCCTAGGTTACTGGGTCAAGAAGCTTGGTATTTAGGTTTGTTGTTCTGTTTATAATAATTAATTTACTTGTTTTATTATCAACTCGCTGTCACTTGGGTTACCAGGTTAAAAAGCTTTAGATTTAAGTTATTTTGTTATTAAATCTATAATTTATCAATGTATTACATCAATTTCTCGCTATTCCCCGTGTGGCCGGGTTGAAAAGCTTAAGATTAAGATTTTGTTGGAGTATAATAATATATCGCTGTCCCCCGGGTTACTGAATCAAAAAGCTTAAGGATTAGATAAATTTGTTATTGAATATATAATTTATCAAATTATTACATCAAATACTTACTGTCTCCTAGATTACCGGGTTAGAAAGCTTAGGATTAAGGTTATGTTGCTGATAAATTATTAATTTAATCATTTATAATATCGTCAACTCGCTGTCCATCAGGTTTCTGGGTTTGAAGGCTTTTGGGATTAAGGTTATATTGCTATCTCGTCAATAATTAATTTACTTATCATATCATCTACTCGCTGTCCTCCAGCTACCGGGT
This sequence comes from Copidosoma aretas, assembly GCA_030522625.1. NCBI lineage: Eukaryota > Metazoa > Arthropoda > Insecta > Hymenoptera > Encyrtidae > Copidosoma > Copidosoma aretas. The sequence goes on along the minus strand of JAPYYV010002109.1, from coordinate 14,977 downwards.
AAAGAATCTTAGAAATTAGGTTGTGTTGCTGTTTACATTGTAATTTATTCACTTGTTATATTATTAAATCACTATCCTCCGGGTTATTAAATTTAGAAGCTTGGTATTTAGGACGGTTGTGATTTTTATAATAATTTAAGTACTTGTTTTATAATCAACTCGCTGTCCCCCAGGTTACTGGGTTAAAAAGCTTGGAATTTATGTAATTATTAATCAAATTTTTAATTCATTTAATTATGACATCAATTACTCGCTGTTCCCCGGGTTACTAAGTTAAAAATCTTAGGATTTGGATAATTTATTTATTAAATATATGATTTATCAAATTATTACATGAAATACTCGCTGTCTTCTGGATTACTGGGTTAGAAAGCTTAGGATTTAGGTTATGTTGCTATTTAGTCATTAATTTATTTACTTATTATATCATTTACTCGCTGTCCTTCGGTTACCAAGTTTAGAAGCTTAAGAATTAGTTTGTTGCTGTTCGCTTAATAATTTATTTTCTTGTTATATCGTCAACTTGCTATCCATCAATGCACCGGGTTTAGAAGCTTGGGATTTAGGTTATGTTGCTCTTTGATCAGTAATTTATTTACTTATCATATTATTTACTCGCTGTCTTTCGGTTACTGGGTTAAGAAGCTTTGGATTTAGGTTGTGTTGCTATATAGTCATTAATATATTTACTTATAATATCATCTACTCGCTGTCCTTCGATTACCTGGTTTAGAAGCTTGGGAATTAGTTGGTTGCTGTTCGCTTGATAATTTCTTTTCTTTTTATATCGACAACTTGCTGTTCATCAGTGCACCGGGTTAAGAAGCTTCGGATTTAGGTAATGTTGCTATTTGATCATTATTTTATTTACTTCTTATATCATCCACTCGCTGTTCTTCTGTTACTGGGTTTAGAAGCTTGGGCTTAAGGTTATGTTGCTATTTAATAATTAATTTATTTATTTACTATATCATCAACTTGCTGTCCTCCGTTAACCGGGTAAGAAGCTTGAAAGTTAGGTTGTGTTGCTGTTCACGTAGTAATTTATTTACTTGGTATATTATTAACTCACTGTCCACCCGGTTACTAGGTTAAGGAGCTTGATATTTAGGTTAGTTTCGATTTTTATAATAATTTACGCACTTGTTTTATTATCGACTCGCTGTATCCTTGGTTCCTGGGTTAGAAATCTTATGATTTGAGTTATGTTGCTGATGAATTATCAATATAATTATATATTATATCGTTAACTCGCTGTCCATCAGGTCACCAGGTTATGAAGCTTAGGATTTATGTTATGTTGCTATTTCATCATCAATTTATTTACTAATCTTATTTTCCACTTGCTGTCCTCCGGTTACCGGGTTAAGAAGCTTGGGAATTAGTTTCTTGCTGTTCGCTTGGTAATTTATATTCTTATTATATCATTAACTTGCTGTCCCTTGGATTACTAGGATTAAAGTTTTGGTCTTTAGGTATCTTTGTTATCAAATCTATAATTTATTAAATTATCGAATTAGTTACTATTTGATCTTTAATTTAGTTACTTACCATATCATTAACTCGCTGTCCTCCGGTAACCGGGTATGAAGCTTACAAATTGGGTCATGTTGCTGTTCACGTACGAATTTACTTACTTCGTATATTATTATCTCGCTGTACCACGGATTTCTGAGTTAAAACGCTTGGGATTTAGGTAATTTTGTAATTATATTTATAATTTATAAAATTATTACATCAATTACTTTGCTGTTCCTTGAATTACTAGGTGAAAAAGCTTGGACTGTAGGCTATATTGCTATTTAATTGTTAATTTATTTACTTGTTATATTATTAACTTGCTGTCCTCCGGGTTATTGGATTTAAAAGCTTGGTTTTTAGTTTAGTTGTGATTTTTATTATAGATTACGTACTTGTTTTATCATCAACTCGCCGTCCCCCGGGTTATTGAGTAAAAACGCTTAGGATTTATGTAATTTTGTTAGTAAATTTATAATTTATCAAGATTTTTCATTAATCACTCGCTTACTCCTGTATAACTGGGTTGAAAAGCTTAGGATTTAGGTTATGATACTTATGAGTCATTAATTTAATCATTTATCATATCGTCAACTCGCTGTCCATCAGTTCACCTGGTTGAGATGTTTGGCATTCAGGTTATGTTGCTATTTAATCATTTATTTATTCACTTATCATATTATCTACTCGCTGTCCTCTGGATACCGGGGTGAGTAGCTTGGGATTTCAGTTTTGTTGCTGTTTGATCGGTAATTTATGTACTTGTTATATTATTAACCTGACGTCCTGCGGGTTACTGGGTTGAGAAGCTCAGAGTTTAGGTTATGTTGCTATTTAATCATTAATTTATTTACCTTGCATATTATCCACTTCTCGTCCTCCGGTTACCGGGTTAAGAAGCTTTTTATTTAGTTAGTGTTGCTGTTCAATTTTTATTTATTTACTTATCTTAATATCAATTCAGATTAATTTGCTGTTTAATGAATAATTTATTTACTTATCATATCATCTACTCGCTGTCATCTGGTAACCAGGTAAAAAGCTTGGAAATTAGGTTGTGTTGCGGTCCACTCAGTAATTTATTAACAAAATATATTATTAACTCGCCTTCCTCGAGTTACTGGGTTAAGAAGCTTGGTATTTAAGTTAGTTGTCATTTTTATAATAATTAACAATCTTGCTTTATCATCAACTCGCTGTTATTTGGGTTACCAGGTTAAAAAGCTGGAGATTTATGTGATTTTTAATTAAATTTATAATTTATTTATTTATTTCATCAATTACATGCTGTCTCCTGGGTTACTGGGTTATAAAGCTTAGAAATTAGGTTATATAGCTGATAAATCATTAATTTAATTATTTAATATATTATCAACTCGCTGTCCATCAGGTCACCTTTATAAGAAGCTTGAGATTTAGGTTATGTTGCTATTTAATCTGTAACATATTTACTTATCATATCATCCATTTGCTCTTCTTCAAGTTACCAGGCTGAAAAGCTTCGGATTCCGGTTTTGTTATTATTTAATTATTTATTTATTCACTTATTATGTTATCAATTTACTGTCCTCTAGTAAACAGGTTTAGAAGATTAGGATTTGGATTTATTGCTGTTTACTCAATAATTTACTTATTTGTTGTATTATTAGCACTTAAATTTGGTTTGAAATTTATAATTTATTAATTATCACATCTATTACTCGCTGTTCTTTGGTTTACTGTGTTGAAAAGCTTAGGATTTAAGTTATGTTGCTAGCTGATCATTAATTTATTTACTTATGATATTCTTAACTCGCTGTCCCCTGGCTACTGGCTTAAGCAGTTGGAATTTAGTTTGTGTTGCTGTTTTCTCTATGATTAATATTTTTGTTGCAATATTAACTTAATGTCCTCCAGGTTATTGGGTTAAAAAGCTTTAGATTCAGGTTATGTTGCTGTTTAATTAATAATTTTTTTAGTTTTTATATTATCAACTCGCTGTTTTCGAGGTTACCAGGTGAATAATTTTGGGATTTAGGTTATGTTGCTATTTAATCATAAATTCATTTACTTATTATATCATCAACTTACTGTCCTCTGCTAACTGGGTAAAAAGCTCAGAAATTCGGTTGTATTGCTGTTCACACAATAATTTATTTACTTGGTATATTATTATCTGGCTGCTCTTCGGGTTACTAAGTTGATTAGCTATGTATTTAGGTTATGTTGTGATATTTATAATAACTTATTTACTTGTTTTATTATCAGCTCGCTGTCATTTGGGTTACTGGTTTAAAAAGCTTAGGATTTATGTAATTTATAATTAAATTTATAATTTATTAATTCATTATATAAATCACTCGCTGTCTCCTGGGTTACTAAGTTAAAAAGCTTAGGATTTAGATTCTGTTGCTGATGAATCATTATTTAATTATTTATTATATTGTCAACTCGCTGTCCATCAGCTCACCTGAATAAGAAGCTTGAGATTAAGGTTATGTTTCTATTTATTCATTAATGTATTTACTTATCATATTATTTATTTGCTGTCCCCCAAGTTACCAGGTTTAAAAGCTTTAGATTCGGGTTATGTTGCCATTTAATGATTTATTTATTTACTTAACACATTATTAAATCGCTGTCCTCCAGTTCCCTGGCTAAGTAGCTTGGGATTTAGCACGTGTTGCCCTCTAATCAGTATTTCATTTACTCGTCATATTATCAACCTATTTTCCGTGGATTACTGGATTCACGATGCTTGGGATTCAAGTTATGTTGCTGTGTATGTAATAATTTTTTTACTCATAATAATAATAACTGGCTCTGCCCCGAGTCTACCAGTTAAAAAAGCTTAGAATTCGGGTTATGTTGCTTTCTACTCGTTGATTTATTCACTGATTATACAATTAACTCGCTGTCCCGGGGTAACGGGTTAATAAGCTTTGAATTTTGTTTGTGTTACTGTTTGCCCAATAATTTAATAATTTGTTATATTATAAACTCGCTTTCCATCAAGATTAGGTTAAGATGCTCAAGATTTAGGTTATGTTGCTATGTGATGATTAACATATTTACTAATTATATTATCTAGTCGCTTTCCCCCAAGTTACCGGGTTAAGAAGCTTCGGATTTAGGTTTTGTTACTATTTACTTATTTATTTATTTACTTTTCATCTCATCAACTTGCTGTCCTTTGGTTAACGGGTTTAAGAGCTTGGGATTTTGATTTATTGCTGTTTACTCAATAATTTATTTATATGTTGTATTATTAGCTCGCTGTTCATTAAAACTCCAGATTAAAAAGCTTTAGATTTATGTAATTTTGTAATAAAATTTATAATTTATTAATTACTTACACTATTTACTTGCTATTTCTCGGGTAACAGTGTTATAAACATAGTATTTAGGTAACTTAGGTGATAAATGTATAGTATATTAATTATTACATCAATTACTCGCTCTCCCCTGGTTTACTAGCTTAAAAAGCTTAGGATTTAGGTATCTTTTGTATCAAATTTATAATTTATTAAATTATCACATCAGTTGCTCGCTGTCTTCTGGGTTACTGGGTTGGAAAGCTCAGGATTTAGGTCATGTTGCTGTTGAATCAATTATTTATTTACTTATCATATTATCAACTCGTAGTAAACAGTTTCAGATGCTTGGGATTAGGGTAAATTGGTTATTGAATTTATAATGTATCCAGTTATGTCATCAATTACTTGCTGTTACTTGAATTAGTGGGTTAAAAGCTTTATATTTAGGTTATGTTGCTATTTTATCATTAATATATTTACTCATCATATCATTAACTCGCTGTCATCTGGTCACTGGGTAAGAAGCTCGGAAATTAGGTTGTGTTGCTGTTCACTTAATAATTTATTTACTCAGTAGATAATAAACTCGCTGTCCCCCGGGATACTGGGTTAAGAAGTTCGATATTTAGGGTATGTTTTGATATCTATATTAATTTATTTTCTTGTTGTATTATCATTTCGCTGTCCCTTGGGCAACCAGGTTAAGAAGTTCGGGATTTAGGTAATATTGTCATCAAATTTATAATTTAATAACTTATTACATCAATTACTTGCTGTACGCCAGGTGACTGGGTTAAAATCTTTGGGATTTAGGTTATGCTGCTATTAAATCATGAATTTTTTTACTTATTACACCAATTTCTTGCTGTCCTCTGGTAACTGGGTTAAGAAGCTTGGTTTTAAGGTTATGTTGTAATATTTATAATAAATCATTTACTTGTTATATTTTCAACACGCTGTCTCTCGGTTTACCGCGTTAATGACCTTGAAATTTATGTAATTTTGTTATTAAATTTATCATTTATTAAATAATTTCATTTATTACTCGCTGTTTATCCCAGTTACTTAGTTAAGTAGCTTGGGATTTAGGTTATGTTGCTGTTTGATCATTATTTTATTGACTTATCATACTAGCAAGTTGCTGTACCCTAGTTACCTGGCTAAGTAGCTTAGGATTTAGGTTGTGTTGCTGTTTTATCAGTATCTTATTTACTCATCATATTATCAACTTACTGTGCTCTGGCTACCGGCTTCAGATGCTTACGATTGAGGTTATGTTGCTGTTTGATTAATAATTTTTTTGCTTGCTATATTATTAACTTGTTGTTTCTTGGTTTACTGGGTTAAGAAGCTTACATTTAGGTTGTGTTTGTTTAATCAGTATTTTATTTACTCGTCATATTATCAACATACTGTCCATCGATTACCAGGTTAACGATGCTTGGGATTTAGCTTATGTTGCTGTTAATGTAATAATTCTTTCACTTATTATATTTATAATTTACTTTGCCCTGAGTCTACCAGTTTGAAAAGCTTGGGATTCAGGTTATGTTGATTTCTAATCATTTATTTATTCACTTATCATACAATTATTTCGCTGTCCCGGGGTTACAGGTTACTAAGCTTTGAATTTTGTTTGCGTTACTGTTTGCTCCGTAATTTATTTATTTGTTATATTATACACTCGCTGTCCTTTAGGATTAGGTGACGATTTTCGGGATTTGGTTTTGTTGCTATTTAATTATTAACGTATTTACTAATCCTATTATCTATTTGCTGTCCCCCAAGTTACAGGGTCACAAAGCTTTGGATTCAGGTCATGTTACTATTTATTTATTTATTTATTCTCTCATCATATTATTAACTTGCTGTCCCCCGGGTTACTAGGTTAAGTAGCTTGGTATTCAAGTTATGTTGTGATATTTATAATAATTTATTTACTCGTTATATCATCAACACGATGTCCCTGGGGTTACTGCATCAAAGAGCTTGGAATTTATGTTATTTCGTTAATAAATTTATAATTTATTAAATAATACAATAATTAGACGCTGACTGACGCCCAAGTGACTGGGTTAAGTAACTAGACATTTAGGATATGTTGCTATTTAATCATTAATTTATTTACTTATCATATTATCTACTTCCTGTCCTCCGGTTACCATGTTAAAAAGCTTGGGATTTAAGTTTGTTGCCGTTCACTAAATTATTTTTTTACTTGTTATATCATCAACTCGCTGTTCTTTGCATTTATAGGTTTAAAAGCTTGGTATTAAGGTATCTTTTTCATTAAATTTATCATATAATAAATTATTACATCAATTACTCGCTGACCGCTGGGTAACTGGGTTAAAAAGGTTATGATTCAAGCTATGTGGCTATTAAATCATGAATTTTTTTACTTATTACACCAATCACCCGCTGTCCTCTGGTTACTGGGCTAAGAAGCTTTTGGTTCAGGATTTTTTGCTGTCTAATAATTATTTCATCTACTTATATCATCATCTTGCAGTCCTCAGTTACCTGGTTAAGTAGCTTGGAATTTAGGTTGTGTTGCTGTTTAATCAGTAACTATTTACTCATCATATTATCAACTGGCTGTCCCCTGGTTACCGGCTTCAAAAGCTTAGGATTAAGGTTATGTTGCTGTTTAATGAAAAAATCTTTTACTTGTACTGTTATTAACTTGTTGTATCTTAAGTTACTGAGTTAAGATGCTTAGAATTAAGGTTGTGTTGCTGTTTCATCATTATATAATTTTCTTGTCATATTACTTACTCGCTGTCCATCGATTACCGAGTTACGATGCTTAGGATATAGGTTATGTTGCTATTTAATTATTCATTTATTTATTTGCTATAATATTAACTACTTGTCCCCCGGGTTACCGGGATGAATATCTTAAGATTTAGGTTGTGTTGCTGTTCAATCAGTTATTTATTTACTTGTTGTATTATCACCTCGCTGTCCGTCGGTTACCGGGTTAAAAAGTTTGTGATATTGGTTGAGTTGCAGTTTATTAAATAATTATTTTACTTGTTATACAATAAATTAGCTCTGCCCCTTGTCTACTATGTTTTAATGCTTATGATTTAGGTTTTGTTACTATTTAATTATTTATTTATTTAATTATCATATTATCAATTTGCTGTCCTCCACGTAACGGGTTAAGAAGCTTGGAATTTAGATTTGTTGCTGTTTACTTAATAATATATTTATTTGTTGTGTTATTAGCTTGCTGTCTATTAGAACACCAGATTAGGAAGCTTAGGATTTATGTAATTTTGTAATTAAATTTATAATTTATTAATTATCTACATCAGTCACTTGCTGTCCCCCGGGTGACTGTGTTAAAAAACATAGTATTTAGGTAACTTTGGTAATAAATTTATAATTTAATAAATTGTCACATCAATTACTCGCTGTCCCCTGGTCTACTAGCTTTAAAAGCTTGGGATTTAAGTTAGTTTGCTTTCAGATCAATAATTTTATTACTTATCAATGTAATAACGCTCTGTCCCGTAAATATCTGGTTAAGGAGCTTGGGATTTAGTTTGTGGTGCTGTTTACTTAATAATTGATCTACTTGTTGTAATATTGTCTCGATGCCCTCTGGGTTATTGGGTTATAAAGCTTATGATTTAGGTTATGTTGCTGTTTAATAATTATTTTTTTACCTGTTATATTGTTAACTCGCTGTTTTCCGGGTTGTCGGGTTAAAAAGCTTTGATATTGAGTTATGTTGCTATTAAATCATTAATTAATTCACTTATTATATCATCAACTTACTATTCTCTGCTAACTGGGTAAGATGTTTGGCAATTCTGTTGTATTGCTGTTTACTTAATAATTAATATACTTGGTATATTATTAACACGATGTCCCTCGGGTTACTACTTTAAAGCGCTTGGAATTTATGTTATTTTGTTATCAAATGTATAATTTATTAAATAATTACATCAATTACACGCTGTCCCTTGGGTAACTGTGTTAAAAAACAAAGTATTTAGGTATGCTTAGTATCAAATTTTTAATTTAATCAATAATTACATCAATTTCTTACTGTCCCCCGGATAACTAGGTTAAAAAGCTAGGGATTTAGATTATGTTGCTATTTAATCATTAATTTATTTACTTATCATATCATCTACTTGCTGTCCTTCGGTTACTATGTCAAAAAGCTTGGGATTTACGTTAGTTACTGATCACTCAAATATTTTCTTACTTATTATATCATCAACTCGCTGTCCTTTGCATTAATAGGTTAAAAGCTTGGTATTTAGGTATTTATAATTTATTAAATTATCACATTAGTTGCTCGCTGTCTCCTTGGTTACTGGGTTAGAAAGCCTAGGATTTAGGTTATGTTGCTGTTGAATCATTTATTTATTTACTCATCATATTATCAACTCGTTCTTTGTGATTTAGGTTATGTTGCTATGTAATTAATTATTTATATACTTATTATATTATGAACCCGCTGTCTCCCAGTTACCTGGTGAAGTAGCTTGGGATTTGAGTTGTGTTAATGTTTATTTAGTAATTTATTTACTTATTATATTATTAACTCGCTGTCATCCAGTTACCTGGTTAAGTAGCTTGAAATTTAAGTTGTGTTGATGTTTATTTAGCAATTACTTTACTCATCATACTATTAACTTGCTGTCTCCGATTACTAGCTTAAGTAGCTTAGAATTTAGGTTATGTTGCTATTTAGTCATTCATTTATTTACTTCTTTTATTATCTTATGGCTCTCCTCCATGTTACCAGATTGAGAAGATTCAGGTTTTGATTACGTTACTATATAAGTATTTATTTATTAACTGATTATATTATAAACTGACTGTCCTTTACTAACCGGGTAAGAAGCTTGGAAATTCGGATGTATTGCTGTTCACCCAATAATTTATTTTCTTAGTGTATTATAAACTATCTGTCTTTTAAGTTACTGGGTTTAAAATTTTTGTATTCAGGTAATTTTTTCTCAAATGTATAATCCATTAAATTATTATATCAATCACTCGCTTTCTCCTGGGTAACTAGGTTAGAAATTATAAGGTTTAGGATATATTGCTATTGTATGATTAGTTTATTTAATTATCATATCATCTACTAGCTGTTCTCTGGTTACCGGGTTCAGAAGCTTGGGATTTAGGTTGTGTTGCTGGCATTATAATTTATTTACTTGTTATATCATTAACTTGCTCTCCCCTGGGATACTGGGTTAAGATGCTTGGGATTTCGGTAAATTGGTTATTGAATTTATAATTTATCCAATTATGTCATCAATTACTTGCTGTTCCTTGGGTTAGTGGGTTAAAAACTTTGAGATCTAGGTTATGTTGCTATTTCATCATTATTATATCTACTCATCATATCATTAACTCGCTGTTCTCTGGTCACTGGGTAAGAAGTTCGAAAATTAGGTAGTGTTGCTGTTCACTTAATAATTCATTTACTCAGTCGATTATAAACTCCCTGTTTTCCAGGTTACTGGGTTAAGAAGCTCGATATTTAGGATATTTTGTGATATTTATAATAATTTATTATCTTGTTGTATTATCAACTTGCTGTCCCTCGGGTTCTAGGTTAAAAAGCTCGGGATTTAAGTGATTTTGTTATAAAATTTATAATTTTATAAATTATTACATCAATTACTTGCTGTCCGCCAGGTTACTGGGTTAAAAAGCTTGGGATTTAGGTTATGTTGCTATAAAATCATGAATTTTTTTACTTATTACACCAATTACTCGCTGTCCTCCAGCTACCGGGTAAAGAATCTTAGAAATTAGGTTGTGTTGCTGTTCACATAGTAATTTATTCACTTGTTATATCATTAAATCGCTATTCTTCGGGTTATTAAAATTAAAAGCTTTGTAATTAGGATGGTTGTGATTTTCATAATAATTTAAGTACTCGTTTCATTTTTTTTACTTATTACACCAATTTCTTGCTGTCCTCTGGTGACTGGGTTGAGAAGCTTGGTATTGAGGTTATGTTGTGATATTTATAATAACTCATTTACTTGTTATATTATCAACACGTTGTCTCTCGGTTTACCGCGTTAAAGAGCTTGAAATTTATGTAATTTTGTTATTAAATTTATCATTTATTAAATCATTACAATAATTACTCGCTGTGTATCACAGTAACTTAGTTAAATAGCTCAGGATTTAGGTTGTGTTGCTGTTTGATCATTATTTTGATGTCTAATACTATTAATTTGCTGTCCCCCAGTTACCTGGTTAAGTAGCTTGGGATTTAGGTTGTATTGCTGTTTTATTAGTAACTTATTTACTTATCATACTATCGACTTGCTGTCCTCCGGTTACCGTCTTTAAAAGCTTAGAACTAAGGTTATATTGCTGTTTGATTAATAGTTTTTTTGCTTGTTATATTATTAACTTGTTTTTTCTTGGGTTACTGGGTTAAGAAGCTTAAAATTTAGGTTGTGTGCTGAGGTCGAGAAGTCGGAATCAAAAGATTGGCTCAAACCGCGTTCGTATCACTGATCAGACTACTAGCACTTTCTCGTATACTTAGTTTTAAGGATTGATGTTTGTACATTAAAAGATTCAATACAACCCTACACGAAGGTAACTTATCATTGTTGAAATGACAAATTTAAAATTCAATGAAATAATTATAAACTTTAGAAATAATTATAAACTCTATTTTAGATTTGTTCAGACATCTTTGACAATGATAATAAAAAAAAAAAAAAAATGTAACACGACGTATGGTATACGAACGCGATGCGACTACGTTCAGTGTTCTCAGAGCTCTGTTCTCGATACTTACGGCAGTAGCATTACATAGTAGAGAACAAACAGAGCACTGTAATTGGGCGGTCGATTTACTGAGCTTATTCAATGTTAAGTTAAAGATAGTACGTTTGAAGAGGACAGAAGATTTCAATTAGCAGACAATGATTGAGCTATCGCTGGTCGCGTACTTCTTGTCAAACGTCGTTGATCAACTGGTGAGAGAATCATCGGGATGCTAGTTATATTGCAACGTTAAAGCTTAATTGCGTTAGTTGAATGCGGTGATATTATATTTCTGTACATTTGACAATGTTACACATCAAATTATACGTACTATCACAGTCGCCTAGTTGATAAAGATCTTGCTGCCTATTCACATTAACCAATTATAACAATTTTTACAACTGTAGTCATGATGATACATAGATGTTAGAATTAATTATGATGCAAGGATACATATACAACTAAAGAATTTTGAATTAAATCATAAGTAGCTTATTAAGTAGCTAGTGACGAAGAAGAAACAAACAAAAAGGATTTTGTTCTAATGTTTATTAACATTACAGCTTAAACATTGCAGATTACTTATTTTTCTCTAGTTTCTAGCATTGAAAAAATATTTTGAACAAAAAATTTAATATTACAGAGAAAAAAAAATATTTTATCAAGTTTAAGTCAAGGATCGGCGAAATTTTCACAGAAAAAACAATTCGAGGATTAATATCTACCCAAATATTGATCCAGGCGATTCGGTTTATTGGACCTTTATTGTAGATATTTAAATTTCTTACAAGTATAGTATCCATATTTTTTCTGTAGCTCTTGTCATTTACAAGGTAAATGCGAAATAACGCGAATTTCATGACAAAATCAGGCATAGTGGTCCGTACGATCTCGCCAGTGTGAGTTACGACTTTACCGCACTTTGCCGCTGAGCTATAGCAATTGAAAAATAAAAAATCAGAGTTAACGTGTATTTTAAATGGGAAATCTTTATACGCTTTGGTCTAGGACTTAATATTAATATTAGAGACTAAAACTTTTAGAAATTTTTTTAAAGGTTTGTTCAACAAAATTTCATGAAGGGATCGAAAAAAGGAAAATAGTCGAAAAACAAAATGACCCTAATATATATGCATACATATAAGAGAGATAGAGAGAGAGAGAGAATAGGTGTGTTATTGGCGTTTTCTCTTTTTCTGTATTATTTTACTTTTGTCATCGCCTCGTGGCACTGTTATCAATGATCATTTGTCTGGGCTATGGTGAGTAGATCAGGTTGAGTTTGATTTGCTACCTGGCTTTTTCCAGGTAAAATAATGAATTCTAAATTGGGATTATAGCTGTCTGAGTAATCTTTTTTTTAACTCTTTACTTTTAAATCTTTTGAGAAAAGATTTAGCTAGTTCTAGTTTCTGTAAAAAAATTTGGCTCCTTCACTAGCTAATACAGAATAACGCTCTGACTTTGAGAGAATTTCTTTAAACAAGATTAGTACATTCAAAATTTGCACATTCAGATTAATTGTTTTTTTTTTTTTTTGTTTAACGTACCAGTCTTATCGCATATAAATACGCGAGAATTATCAATCCCTAAAAAATCTTCAGAAGTGAGGAAGTCGTGGACTTCTGCAGACTATTGCCTCAACGAAAATTCTATCACTCTCGATCTGTTCAAACAAATTATTTCTGTTACTCCAGAAACAATTTCCGTATGTCCCTTTTAGAAACCTTCAAACAATGCTCTGCCTGATGTGTTCTGTCGAAATGGATTTTTTTCTTTAAATTCACACAAATGGATCTCTCATTTTTCATAAGTATATCCTATAACATATACTTTTTTTTGTACGGCTACACGTCTCATTTTTTGAGCTGTCTAAACCTGTCTGTATCTTATTTAGCTTTTTTATCTTTTTTTATCTTGATTCTCACGCCAAGTTCTTGTAAAAACCAGGTAAAACAATAAAAATAAAGGCCAGAAATTGATAGGCTTGCTGTGTTTACGTACCCAATACATCGTAGGATGTTATGCTGCCCAGCCAGCTGACGACAGTAATATCATCATAGCGTCTTTAACTGTATGAATTAGTGACATTTTAAATAAACTCATACAAAAAAAAAATTCGTCGTTTTTCTGGAATTTTTATAAAAAATGAACTCATACTTTGTATGCCTACCTTTATTGTTGGTAAGTTCACAGATATTGTGCATGATAAAATCGATTAACAAGTGAAGCACTTTTTAAATGAACCTGTAGTCGACCACGCAAATGTCGAATCCAGTATATTCGTTCCTGGATAATGTTAAGTTGATATAAAATTATTAACAAGTGATTATTAGTATTGTACTCGATACAGCAAGCTAACTACTATATTTTTTAATTGTGATATTTATTCGTTCAAAATTCGTATGGACCATATTTTGCAAAGTGCCCTTGCACCGACTCATAGCCAGTGAATTATAAATTATATGTCTAATTGCATCAATAAATAAATGCAGACATATTGGAATCTTTAACGGGTCAAATCGGCGTATAAAAATGTCACATCCGTACGTTGTTGTAGTTCTAATCTCCTACTTGCCATGGATAATATTAAAGCATTTGTTTGATTACTAACTTCAAAAGTTGATCATTATTCAAAGGTATCTCGGCATAAATATATTATTCAATATTTTCCGGTTCAATCATCTTACTATCAGGGCATTAGTCTCCTCTTTTAAATTGTATAAAGTACACTATAGTGGTCCAAAATTCGTAGACCTTCGAATTTTCAAGAAGTTAACTTCTTATAACAATGATTTTTCCCCTCCATGTAAGTCTCTAGAGAGGGTGACCAAAATCGACATCAGCGGTCAGGTCAGCCAAGAAATGCGAAGTTGTCGGAAAAATTCAGATACATGAAATGTTGTCAAATTAGAAAAGTGGGACGCTGTTCTGATTTTGTAGCTGATTGCAAAGCTAATAGTCAAAATAGTGACTATAAATTTTATAGATTCATAACTGCCAAGGCATGTTGGACCAAAAACGATTGTAACTCACTGCATAAAAAAGACAAAAGTAAGCAACATAACCTAACTATATAAGTATTATATACGGGTACACCGTGCTTAGTATAGTTGCAGCATGTAAAAATATTTATAATGATTTCAGTCGATTTGAAATGCCATGGATTTCTAAGCCATCAGATGTAATTTTCTGTTATCATTTTTTTGAGAACAATACCCTTATATATAGTTCGTGATCAAAGTTACACTCCAACAATTTTTTCAAACGAATTTATGTCAAAAATAAATACGATAATCACAATGTACAAAATGGTTTTGGAGCATGACTTTTATTAACAAGATTAATGACAACGCCAATATTTCGACGTCATACTGACGTCCTCCTCAGGG
>JAPYYV010002108.1:0-23641 GCA_030522625.1 Copidosoma aretas | reverse complement strand
GATAGCCTGGAGGACACATAAACAACCATATGTTGCACTGTCTACTTGTCAGGCTGAATATGTTGCCATGAGTGAGGCCTGCCAGGAACTCATCGCTATGTATAATTTAATTAGATTGATTCGAGACATTCCTTTCTGTCCCATGTGTCTCTGGTGAGACAACCAAGCAGCAATTTCTGCTACCAAGACTGGTGGAGGGAATAGACTGCGGCACATGACCGAAGTTCGTGAACATTATGTAAAGGAATGTGTTAGTAGAAATTTGATAGAAATTCGTTGGGTTCGGTGAAGATCTCATATCGCTAATATTTTTACTAAGCCTTTATCATTTGAACTTCATTTAAAACAGTTGAATAGAATATTTAATAACTTGAATAAGAAAAATAAAGAAAATTTAGATTGTAAATAAATAATAAAAGGCTTATACTAATATGTTTTATGTCTGTTAAGGTAAATGATCCGTGGCGGAAATGATTATTCGACATTCAAGATATCAAAGGACACCAAGGCCTTAGATAATACACAAGATTACTTATTAAATTATTTTAAAATTAGATTTAAGTTGATATATATTTGTATTTGAATATTGTTACTAGAATTTTGTTCTCATACATATCTCTTGTACTGCTATATGTATTTGTATGTACGGTGGTGCTCTGTAACACTGCGCGCCACAGTCAGTGCAAGTCTAGCTGTCCTGTTGAACGAAACTCTTCCTCGCTGTACCTCTCATTCAATTTGAAATATACAGCCTTCACAAGATCCTCGCGGCACTATTGTATTCTGCTGTCAAATTGCCCTAATCGTCCTCAGCATCTATATCATTATATATTTTTAAGTACAATTGCATGGATAACAACGCATTGCAGACATTGTGTCAGTTATTGAATTGCACACTTTTGTATCTATCATTGTCAAAGTTAGGTCATACATTATATTCACAAATTGTCCATCAACAATAGCTTTAAATTCTGCATCTGCTCCTCTACGTCATTAACTATTTTTTCAGTAAAGTCTACGGACACTTTCGCACATTGGATTTTAATCGGCTGACAAAATCTTGGTGATGCTGGCCTTCAATTTTTCTAAACCATGGTTGTTTCCTTCATCTTAGAGTCTCTGCATATAAGTTGTAAAGGGACCAAGGAGGAAACAAATATGTATTCGTCACTAACTTTGTTTCCATTATCTAGCTTGTGTATACTTTCATTGTGACCTGAACTACCATCACAACCCCACTTATCGATCAATGTCAAATTTTCGAGTTTTTTTTCAGATAGATATTTAAAAACTTTCATTTGATACAAAACAATTCGATCAGTTGTGTGATCCAATAATGACTGCGATTCAGCTGATGCTTCATATTGATTCAAAGAAAGACCTAAAGCTGGGTAACAAGGTAATTTTGCTTTTTGTACATTTTTATTAGATGGCAGCATTTTTGATTTCTTTTGTAGATGTGCATTACGCATCTGCTGGTATTTGTTTTGAGATCTAAGAGAACCAAAGTTAAATAAAAAGTTACAAAGCCTTGTTGTTTGTGAAAAATAAATTTAAATTTGCAGATTCCAACGATTTTCTGAGATTTTTTGCTTTGGTTGGACCTCCTTCCGAGATATCACGCACCACTGTTTGCAAAATCCGTTTTACCTAAAGATCGTAATTTACTTGTTGTTAGGTATAGGAGCTTTTCAGTCGAATCATTAGTTCGTAGATCTTCGGTTTTTCTACGCTTTGTTCGTTCTGATGATTCTAAGAAACTATGTTCTTGCCGACCTACTTTACGATCCTTTTGTTCTGAATTAACATTTTTCGTTTTTTTTATCACCTTTTTTTAACTGAACAGTCTTTCTTAACTTGGTTTTTTTTTTAAATATATCTTCAGTCCTATTACTTGAATTCCATCTTGTTTTTATCTTATACACCAAATCAGATATTTGTAGTTTCCCGTATTCAGATCAATAATAAGTCGCATTTTGGTTTTCAGACAAAAATTTTTCGATTCTTACATAAATCACTGTGACATCATCCTTTAAAATATCTTAATATTTGAAATAATTGTAATTTTGATAAATCCCCAGTAGTTGACATACTGGAACCTAACAATAAAATTTTTTTTTTTTTATAGTTGATGAGTTACGTTGATGTATTAATAAAATAATTATAAAATATAAACTTCATAAAAAAAAAAATCATAGTATAACATTTAGTTAGAATTAAATTACTATGCATTGTATAGAAAAACAGGAAAAACTCTAACTACACAATTTTTATTTTTTATATTAAGTTTGTATATTCTAACTCTAATCATACAGGAAAACCCAAGGAATTTGGAGTTTGAAATTACCAGCTGTTATTAGTGTAAAACAGAAAAATAAGCGCACACAAATTTCCGCACACACCCAAGAACATCGATGATGTAGAATAAATTACCTTTCTATGCAAGTAAGGCATTTAATTCTCTCATATATTTGTAACACCTTTCTGTAAAATACATTAGTATTTACAAACATACATCAAGGTTGATAAATTAGTTAATGAGTTGAATGTATGAATGTTTTAGTTTAGGAACTTTTAAACTATTGTAATGCTATGCAAGACTATTAGAGTCATTAACACTTAACCCAGATCCCTGTCCCCGATTGGTGGTGTATTTGGCTTAAACTCTGGTGCCTAACATGAGATATGAGTATTTTTTACTTTATCTACTTAGTTTCGGAAATTTTTAACAAGACTTTACTCTTAGCGTACGTACATATGTACATACATATATACCTGTATATACTGGAACTCGGTGGCGCTTGAGTCGCACCGTTTGCCTTCTGATCCATACTAACTCACAAAACACATGTGTTTCGTATAAAAAACATTTTTGGTATTATGAAGCAGTGAAAAAATTACTGTTGGCTCAACACTAAAATACCTTAACTTAGATACAAAAAATCTATCAATGCCTCAAAGAAAAATGTATCAGAGGTCATGTAACAAGATGCTATGTATTCTTGAAAGTTGATACCGCCGTTTTTTTCCACGCAGGTGACACAGACAGTGCTCTTTCAGATTGCTGCACAAAGCAAACAGTCAACCGACACGATGGCACATCGGTAAAATTGCAGCTTCATCGACCTTCAAGATCAAGTACTCTGAAAAAAATTTGGCGCTGTTTGCACTCTATAGATGACTCAGCTGTGCGCAGCATGCTACAGAGCAGAAAAAGAGCCGAACCAGGGCACTGGGCACGCCGTGCTGGAGTGGTTGTATATTCAGACTTTCTATATTGATATATAATATATATATTACCTGCTACTCTATGGCGTGACCGGAGCGTTGACTGCCCCGCTCGGCTCAACTGCTACGCCGGAGCTGGATTGGGTAGCTGCTATGCCTATTCGACATATGTCGTGGACCGTCAGAGCGCACAGTGCGGCCAAAACTCAGAAAATAAAAGTATCCAGATAGGGCTTTTTTAGCATACGGATGGCTAAAAAGATCCGATAAAAATTTGTAATCGTAAAGAGTAACGTCTTATACCTCAAATACTTTCTTTACTCTCAGTTATAGTTTAGCCTTTCTCCAAGTGCAGTATTGTTGTAGTTATACAAGAAAAAATTTTGAACGTGTGAAAGTGCTTGCAGTAAAGGAATTCTGAGAAATTCAAATACAATCTACGCCTAAAAGTTAGTAAATAACGTAAAAATTTTTGTAATTAAAAACAATGATAAAAGTACTTTTTTCTCTTTTTTTTCAACAATTTTTAGGTTTTCAAATCAATTAACAATAAAACACTGTTTGATGCTGTCTTCTGACCGTTTGAAGGTTATTTTAAAAAGTATTAGCTATCGATTGAAACAAAGTTCAGCTGCCACTAGCTGCCACTTAAATTGTAATGGTTTTTTTTTAACAAAATAAAGTATTTGACAACTAAATTACAATAAATTATCAAAAATAAAAGTAATAGGAGCATTAAATAGAAAGTCAGAACCACGCATACATAATAAAAGACAGAAAGAGAATAATATTGAGAGAGAGGGAATAAGGCATACACAGTGAAGAGGGTATCTACTTGTATAGAAAGGTGATTTTTTCTACATCATCGATGTGCTTGGGTGTGTGCGGAAATTTGTGTGCGCTTATCTTTCTGTTTTACCCTAATAACCGCTAGTTATTTCAAACTCCAAATTCCTTGGATTTTCCTGTGTGATTAGTGTTAGAAAATCCAAATTAAATATAAAAAATAAAAATTGTGTAGTTAGATTTTTTCCTATTTTTCTATACAATCCATAGTAATTTAATTCTAACTAAATGTTATACTATGATTTTTTTTTATGAAGTTTATATTTAATAATTATTTTATTAATACATCAACGTAATTCATCAACGATAAAAAAAAAAATTTCATTGTTATATTCCAGTATGTCAACTACTGGGGACTTATCAAGGTTGCAATTATTTCAAATATTTAAAGATATTTTAAAGGATGATTTAACAGTGATTTATGTAAGAATCGAAAAATTTTTGTCTGAAAACCAAAATGCGACTTATTATTGATCTGAATACGTGAAACGGCAAATATCTGATTTGGTGTATAAGATAAAAACAAGATGAATTTCAAGTAATAGGACTGAAGAAATATTAAAAAAAAAAAAACGATTCGTTAAGAAAGACTGGTCAGTTAAAAAAAGGTGATAAAAAAAAACGAAAAATGTAAATTCAGAACAAAAGGATCGTAAAATAGGTCGGCGAGAACTTAGCTTCTCAGAATCATCAGAACGAACAAAGACAATAACTATTGACATATAAATGTTGTATGTTATGCATCTATGCGAAGCATTAAATATATTTTCCACTTTATACATAAAGAAAGTGATAGAGCTTTTTGTAAAATATAATAAAATAAATAAAAATGAACGTTAAAAACTTAATGATAACGAGATACTCGATGAAATATCGCAATTTGTTGATGGTCGTTATTTAATACCGCTAGAGGCAGCATGGAGACTTCAAGAACTTCCTCTCTGTGGGAGAAGTCATTAAGTATTTTATTTACCTGCTTATGTCGAACATAGACAAAACATTATTTTGGAAAAAGGCAAAATTGAAGAATCAATCAAGAATTGGAAAACACCTCTAATAAGATGGTTTAAACTGAATAAAATTGAGAAAAGTGCAAAATTATACATATATGTATATATATTACCAAACATTTAACAATTAAGGTACATCCACAAGTTACGTTACATATTAATCAAGCAACTCGCAGATCTTTGCGAGATTTTGAAGAGTCGGGACATGATCACCGTACATGAGATAGTGAAATTTCGATACAATCGATTTACATTATTGGTTTTTTTGACTGTATAGTTTTGATTAAATTAAACTATCTCAGTAATCTGATATAGTCCAGCGATATACGGAATGTCATTCGAGTGGTTACCATCACTTTACCAGCAGGAGGGGCAGTTTGCTATATTTTTGTCACGTTTTCGTGACTAACTTCGGTAACGTGACGTTTAACTCTCGAATGCCATACCGTACATCGAGTGACTGAATTAGATACCTGCTACGGTTTAATAAGGTCCTTCAATATATGCTATTGGATTCGAGTTTGACTATCATATAACAAACTTTGCATATGACAGAATTCCAAAAAGCTACTTTTCTGTTACGTTTTGGGTTTTCTGGGTTATATATGACGGTCAAGCTCGAATGCGATTGCGTCAATAAGCACTAAATTCGACCACTTAACTACACTAAGCCAGGGTTTGTATCTCACATCGAGTCTCATAAAATTAATTCGAATAATAAAGGAAAAATGTTTAATATACATAATTACAAAAATATCCGGTCAAAACATACAAATCCGCTCCACTTTATATAACGTACTTAATAATCAATAAATACATAAATAACACAAGTTTTTCTTAAATTATAATAATATAAATACAAAGCTATTGCTATATTTATAACATGCTAAAAATAAAAATGTATATTAACTTTAACACAATTTTATCATAAACTTTGAATAACAAAAATCTACATTAGAAATATTTTCTCTTCTATAATTTTATGATTATTTATAAAAATACATTTACAGATAACAATTTCATAATAATTTAATTATTATTAAATAAATTTTACGATATAATATTTTTTCAGTGTAAGGTCGGTTGGTTAGTCGGTAAAACAGCTGAAAAACAATATCTATATTAATAGTAAAAATGTATGCAATATATTAAAAATTGGACA
This sequence comes from Copidosoma aretas, assembly GCA_030522625.1. NCBI lineage: Eukaryota > Metazoa > Arthropoda > Insecta > Hymenoptera > Encyrtidae > Copidosoma > Copidosoma aretas. The sequence goes on along the minus strand of JAPYYV010002108.1, from coordinate 17,395 downwards.
GATGGCCGACAGACAGTATATTTTATTCAATAACTTGGCTTACTACCATACACAGCTATACGTAACTTTTCTATTACAAATATTCATCTTTTACACGTCTTAAGATATGTTTAAGAGAATAATTATGTAGAAAAGTATTTTGTAGTCAGGGGCCTGAGTGGATAACTTTTTTGCTTAATATCGACAGTTAGATTTTAACAAAAATGGCTCTAAATGGCAATGTCGCTCTGTGTGCCTGTACATGGATGCCTGGAACCTAAAGATACAAACCATATTGCTATTAGACACCATGAGAGCAAAAGAGAGAATTATAGTGATATTAGGATGGCTGCGTTCGGTTTAAGCGTGTTCGTGTCCCAATCGTATCCCAATCGTATCCCTGATCATAGCTATATTTATAGTTATAATATAGCCCAGAATACAATTGGGATTCGATAGGGAAACAAAAAAGATTAAATCGAACGAAGCAGATATAATACGCAACTGAACAAGCAGCAGCGGCGTTCTTAAAACAGACACCCACCCAGTTTTAACTGTATGCTAATGTACAATATATAGTACTTTAGTACATTAGAATACAGTTACAACTGGGTGAATGTCCATTTTAAGAACGCTGAGGAACAGCGTCAGATGATTAGAAGTACAGTACATCATAAGACAATATGCCACCATTCTACAATGTCTTATCAAGTTACGTGATAGACTGCCTGCTTTAGGACCGAGACTTCGAAGTAAGCCCTCTTTCGATGCTACTTACAGCCTAGAACACCTATCACGCAAATAAAACTTATTTTTCTATAAAGACAACATACATTTTGGCTTCTCTCTTGCGTTAACACAGGCTAATGATAGCACAGGGTACAGGCACCCTTACAGTTTTCTCTTAGTCATTAAGAGGTAGTGATCGGTATGTAGGATCGCCGGGTTTCTTTCGTAAAATGTAAAAAAAAGAGAAAATGCGAGCAGACGGCGCTTGTGTTTTCAACCCAAACACAAATTACTTTATGACCTGCGGTAACCATCATACGGCCTGCTCACCGCCTGCCGTACAAAAATGCTCACTGTCCGTCTAATGCATGTGATCAGGCAAGTGTACGGACAGTACACGGGTGGCGCACAGGTCCAGAATTCGTCACTTTTTTTTCAAAATCAATAACTTCCGAAGGAAACGAGATAATCCAGTTTTTTTTTTTTTTTCATTTGTAGATAGTTAAATAGAAAATAGTGGAAAAGTATAGAAAAGGGGTTAAAAAATTTTTTTCTTCCAGATAAACTCATAAAAACTCGAATTTCTTATAAATCGAGCAACAAGGTAATGCAATAACATAAAAACACAAAATATAATGAATTGATTCGATGAAATATATAACATATTGATAAAATCTATTTTTCGATGTAGCAACAGAAAGTTTGGTATTGTAAGGGGATATTTTGAGGTTATGTTGATGATTCTTGTAGAAAAAGACTTTTTTTCTCATAAAAATACCTAACATATGTATGAACTCAGATAATGATAATATTTATTGGTAAATTTTGTGTTTTTTTGTTATATTACATTACCTTATTGCTTGATTTATAAAAAATTCAAGTTTTTATGAGTTTATCTGGGAGAACAAAATTTTTGACCCATTTTCTATATTTTTTACTATTTTCTGTTCAATTATCTACAAATAAAAAAAATTTAAGGTATCTCGTTTCTTTTGAAAGTGACTAATTTTGAAAAAAATGACGAAATCCGGCACTATGTGGCGTAAGGATAGGCGGACCGTCGACGGATCGGTACTTGGTCAGTACACGGAACTCCCGGAACCGTGTATATACCGTGGATTAATTTCTGATTGAAAGTTTAGATTTGTTTTTCTGCTAATACTGCAAATATATAGCAGCATATAATACCAGTGTAAAGGCAAAACAATAACAATAATGCAGCATTCTTTAATAAGATAAATAAAAGATGCATTGTAACTTAGTAAGAACGTTTAATTATTATTCAATATAGAAGAGTTGTTGCTTGAAGGTAGGAACTGTAACTATGCAGAGTATCAGCTGCAACAACGAGAAGAAAACTCTTAATATCATCTCTTTTAAGCTGCATTTTATGTTATACGGTTAAAAGTGTTAAAAGATACACAAACATTAACATAGTTTCATCCTCTTTGGTCTCTTTGATGGCAGCTCGCAGCATCAACCTATTTTCGATAAGTATATTCATTGAGTATACAGCATTTAATTTCACATAATAGACTAGACACTTCGTGTGTGAATATTTTATTTCCTACAGTGCGATCAAGATTTATTAGCATGGATAGGTGATCGAGGATGAATGATCACATCAACCAATGATGAATACGGCCGGAAAGTTAATAATCTACTAAATGTTAATTGGTATGTGTGTGGTGATATAGATAAGCTGTACGCCAATAACTGGAAAATATTCTGGCTGCCATGTGCATGTTCCAGAGCATGGGTCACTTTTTTTAAGATGTGATTGCTACCAATATTTTTTAGTATTGCAAAGTTCAAGACTATGCAAGCGAAGCCTTCCTTATTCGAGTTCACCGTGAACTATCATACTATTAAAATAACATACTTTCCAATCAGATCAAATGATTAGATACTTATTGTGTCTTTCTTTTATTAGTTCCAGTGTAGCAAATAGTTAATCGATAATTAATCGCTGATACCAAAAACAAGAATGACTTAAGGAATTACTAGTTGTTAGGTACTTCTTTGTCGAAGGCCAGCTGTGTCTTATGCTCCAGAAGTATAAACAAAAGAAAAAAATTTTCAAGTATTTTATTACGAATACTGTAAAGAAGTATAATGCAATCTACAATAGATTTATGTGCAATATGGTTAATCTGTGCAATATGGTCATTATCTTCCAAGGAGTAAGAGATAAAATGTTTAAAAGTTATGCAAAAGTTGAATAAGTAAAAAGAGATACTGTAATAAAATATTTAAGAAAATAATACATTTAGTTTAAAAGTCATAATATACAATACAATGATACTTACGACATCAACTACTTGCAGAATAAATGTATATTATCATTCATTAATAGATGTTCGAATATCTATAAAATTTTCTTTTTATTGATAACTAATCTGATTCTGCAAGAGAAATAAAAAATTATAATTTTTGAGTTAATTTAGTATAGAAAATATTTTTTTTGTATATTCATCTCAAAACAATAATTTATTTAGATATCGTAATTTCACTTTTATATTGACATTTTATGTCATTTTATGTTTCTTCTTAAACTATCAAGTCTTGAAAATCCTTAACCACAAATTCTACATATATGTTGCAAGAGATTTTTCTTATGGTTTTTTACGTGTCCATTTAAATGGTCCTATCTTTAAAATATTTAGGAACAAAGTTGATATTTAAATTTAAAAGAAAATATATGTTTTTCACGCCTTTTAAAATGTTTTAAATTTTTAGTAACTGAATTACACGAAATATTTTGCCACGAAAAATTTTGCATACCATAACATTTTCGATGTTAGAATGATGCTTTTTAAGTTTTGAATATAGACGGATATTGTGAGCATTGGAAAATGTCTAGGATGCTGTAAAAGTATCATACGAATATTATTATTTATTGATTATCCACAAAACAGATCTTTATACAAATTAAACCTCTTTTCCGTTATATAGATAGGTGAAACTTTAGAATAATATTTTAAAATTACGAGAAATACGAAGAAAATTATTTAGAATATATTATGAAGTTAAGAGAAATCAAAGAAGTATGATGATAGAGATAAAAAAGTATTCATCAAAATTGGATGTCAAATCATATAAGAAATTCAAATGCAGAAAAAGAAGAAACAACATTATTAAGAATAGATTCGAAGTTAATTAGTTTAAAAAAAGCATGGACGAAAATGATGGTAAATATAAAATTGTACACGTAAGTCTTACGTTTACTCACAGTTTTGATTCTACATTTATAGAATTAGACATAATCTTTTGTACTTGCTTATTATAAATATTTACAGGTAAAAATTAAAATTTCATTTAAACACTATACAAGATTAAGTGTATATTTCTGTATAAATAATTATTTATATGCATTTTTGAAAAGATATGACCTAAAAAATTAATAAAAGTTATGACGATGAGTTGAAATATTAAACAATGAAATGTAAAACTTTTTGAACAAATACAAATAAAAATTCAACTAAAATTGCTTGATTTCGAATAAAAAATGTTTATTTAAAGCAAATAATTAAATATATGATAGTTACTACAAAAATAACTGAAATTAGTGTATTTGTACTAGTGTTTTCAATAAAATACGATTGAATAGAACATAGTACTTAATAAAGGCGGTAACTTTGGTGAAGGTGGGCACATGGAGCGCGGCGGAGACGAAGCCACACTAGTATACATACATATACTAGTAAAGCGTCGCTCTATGCGCGCTCTACGCGCCAAACCCCTATATTTTAATATTGTTACTTTTATGGCTGACTAAAAAGTACGAAAAATTTTTTTATCACACATATATTTGTGCACAATTATACATAACTAAATGTATTCCATCAAAATTCGCAAAAAATTTGAACAAATTCAGACAATATATCAAATAAAGTAACTCATTTATCAAATAATTGTTACCCATTGAGAACTGATAGGGACTATTATTGTTTCTTTTGGTAAATATTAATACATATGTATAAGTATATAATAGTTACGCGATCATTATTATTACAGAAACTGTTATGATCAGTTTTATTTGGTTAATTTGGAATATTTCAGAATCATTTAAGGATATACGTTTATAGCAAGATATTTTTAATTTCTTACTTAATATTTGTAAATGTAAATTTTATATTTAATCATTTTTTCATCTCTTGTATACATTTATATACACTTTTACTCTTTTTTTTCTTGTTTTACAACTAATAAAATTGTATATCTCTTTAAATTATTACTAATTTCATTTTCAATAGAGTATAATACGTAGTAGATCAAACATACGACAATATTTAAAAATCTTTTTTCCCATTGACATACTGTCATAATTTAAAACGCATAACATATCATTAAACTTTCAATCTTAACCCTGCGGTGCCTTATTTACCTTTTTAAATATCTTATACATTCACATAAATCATCATCCTCGTGCGTATCTTTCCATTATCATTCAATACTATATTTCTGACTAATATTATTATTTTTTTTTTCTTCTCTTTACATGGTAATATGTGCTTTAAAATTTTTTTCCATTTACTGCATAGCCTACAATCTATAACCTCAAAACTTTTAAACTTATTTATATGTATTTCGTTTCGCTTTATTTTTCTCTCTTTATTTTTGTCTTCTTTTTATATTTTTTTTTTCGGATGAAAGTCTTGTCAATTACCACTTAGTTTTTCTATATTTTATGATTAAAAAAGGCCTTCCTTTATTTTGTGAAATTATCTTCAATATTAGGATTTTTTTACAATTTTTTCCGAAATCTTTTCTTTTTAAAAAATTACAATCAACTTCAAATACTCATGGAACAACTATCAAAGCTAGATCGAACATAATAAAAATGTTCGGATTTTTGAATGCATATCATCGCAACTGTATTACAATAATATAGGATGACCTGTATATTTATATTAGTTAAATAATTCCTTCGATTCAATGTAATTATGCTCATAGCATTTTTTTCTCACTATTCGCCCATTATATACAATTGTTACTATTTTATTTAGAATGCTTAAATAATTTCTCGACAGTTTATGATATTTTTTGGAGCTCAAGAGACTTCCTACTGTTAAGAATATTTTGACTGCGTAAATTGTTATATTTTGTCATCATAAAAAAAAATTTCTACTCAATGTTTTGTAAAAACTTGTAAATGAAGGTTGAAATATTTATTACAGACTTAAAATTTATTATATCAAATTTATTTATCATTAATTTTACAGGTATGCTTTTCCATTTTTTTTAAATTTATAGATATTAAATCATAATGTATAAAATGATGTATTGTAAATAGAAACAGTATAACATTAAACTTCAGACAATTTTTATATTTTAAATAGGTATTAGTATTAGGGCAACAATTTTTTTTAACGAACTTAAGAATAATTAAAAACTTTAGAAACATAATCATTATTTTTAAAAAAACGATGTTTTCTTGATTATTATTACAAATCTTAAAACAAACATAAGTAATAAAATGTATTACATGTCCTTTTTGGTCATCCTACTGAGAATAAACCCCTTTATTTACCGATGACTTGTAGTAGCATTTACGCTGTACCAAAAACAAATATACGTAATAAGGTAAGACTTTATATATTACGTTTTTCTTTGGGGAATTATTTTTAGCTCATTTTACTCTTTCTTACTCTAACATTAGGCAAGATTGTTGCTCTGCTAGTAAAGATGACTATCATAGATAAACCAGAATATTTTGAAACTGACTATTGATTAATCAGTAGTAACATGTGCTGAGTCAGATAACTCAATGTAACTAAGAGATTCGAGCGACTAAGAATAAAGTTCCTTATCTTCCTCCGATAAGCTGTCTATTCATATTGTCATGGCTTATATATAATCATATATAAAAAAAGGTTTGCTTGTATATAGACATCAACCAATCATTAGCTTGCCCTGCTTTGTTGCATATTAAATATTTAAAAAATAAATAAAGCAATTTATTAACATTGCTAACATAAAGATTAAATAATCTACACGTAAAAATTTATTCAATATTAAGAATAACGTGTCAGGTTCGTCAGTGACTTTTACAATAGCTGCTTTGAATGACACCTTATATTTTTTACATCGTGTGATACACCGTGTACAATTTCGAGTCAACCAGCAATATGAAAACGTTTTTTGAGCTGCCCTAATTTCCTTCATTAGCATTTAGGAGATTTTGCGGTTCGTTTTGAGCAGTATGAGCTATGGTTAGTTTCTAGGTTTGCTGTTGATCCTTCTAAAAAAGCAAGTATAACCAAGGTTCTTTTTCCTATATATATTCGGTACACTATTGCACTCTCGTTATTCAATAATATTATTTCATTTTTTATATCGCGAGTGATAGTGTATACGATCACGAATGATTATAAAGATAAACTGTATTTGTTTCTTTGTCAATTTTATTTTACCCTGCCTTCATGGACATATTACCATTTAAAATTGTGATCATGGTTACTAAAGCGCAGAGTTATTGAAAAGAAATCTGAAATTATGCAATGAATTTAAAATAGTTAATTCATCGAAACATAATAATTACATGTGTTACTTTTATCTTATTCTGTACTTGACTTTTAATAACTTACTTTAAGACATGAAATATTTCATGAAGAAGAAAATGAAAATCATTCGTGATAAATTTGTGTAAGGGTTTTAAAAGATCAGACAGTTTAAGACGGCCTATGAAATGCTACAATGTAAAATAAATAGAATAGATTACTGTTTAATGTATTCAATAGCTTTGATTGTTAATTATTTTTCGACTTGGGTAGGTACTTTAAAGAACTATTGATACTGCTGAATTATAAAATATTATAAAATCAATATCTTGGTTGTAAAAGCTACTTTTTTTCTACCCTCATGTTAATTTATCGTACATTTGTTAATAATATGTTGATCCTAAAACATGTAGAAGGGAAAAATCAATATAAAACCAGATTATTAATTCATATGCATGGACATATAGTTGAGTTGTGTGTGTGTGTCTATTGTGGAATAGGTTATCAAATGATGGTAAGGAGCTGAGGGGAAGGTGAAAAAAAGGTGGAGTAAGAGCTGTAAGGAGCCGGGGGGTGGGATCTTAGGGGTACCAGGAGGATGGGCAAGAGGGAGCTAACAAAAAAAAATTTATGTTTAAAATCACGTTAAAATGAACAAATAACTACGTGATTTGAGGGGGAGCTGTAAGGAGCTGGGTGGAAGCTGAGGGAAAACGGGAGGAGCAGGGGGGATGGTCTGAAACTTACTTTTGTTTATTTAACTATATAAAATAGAAAGATCTAATATAGAAAAATTTATACATATACAAGTAGGGCTTTGCCTTCTGCCCACTTCACTTGCCAGCCCCCATGTTTTTAGGTTTTTATTATAGGTCTAAATAGCTTATTCGGGAATTCAATCGTCCCATTATTTATGCGTACATATAGATTATTATGATGAAATGATGAAAATTCGCTATAAATTCGAACTTACATGGTCAAGACAAGATATAAGTTTACTGTTTTTGCAAACTATTTTTTCCAATTTCATACTAATATATAACTCCAATCATTTCTTTTAGATTCACATGAATACATATGTATATGTATAGAATATTGATATAATAAATATTCATATATAAACAATCAAGCGCTAATTTCTGGTTATTCCTTAAAATTTTGGAATTAATTATAAACATGAGTTCATGAGATAATAATAATTCAAAATTCTTACATGATAAAATGGTACTAATATTATCTACAATAGTACCTAATACAAAATTGACTTTACAGAGTATAAGATCAATCACCTTCATATATCCACATAAGAAAACGTGAGTGTTACTATTTTCATTAACTTGATATCTAAATTTTATGGGCATAACATGTCATTCCACGTTCAAGCTTTGCTTTTCGGTCCCTAATTTACTTATATTTTTACAAAGTAACGTATATTTTTTATATTGTCCAACTATTCCCTTGCACAATGGTCATAACTCCCTTCTGCATATCTATATATCTTTTTATTCTCTTTGTTGCACTTTTGGTATGTTTTTTTTTTTTTTCCTGTTTCTTCCATGAAAAATTTTTTTTTTTTTTTTTATTAAATAGTCTACATTTCATCATTTAAGACCCTTTTTTTTATCATTTCTACAGTCTTATATCGCAGACTACATTTTTTCTCTTTCAAAACCTGTGTTATCTTTTCCTTTTCCTAATGTACATCTCCCCGCGGATTGTCTTTCATTTGTATACAGTAAAGGTCAATTACTATACTGTTTTTTTTCACTTTCTAATTGATAAAAGTTACTTCCTATTCTTTAATAAATTATGTTGGATTTTCTTAAGTTTATATATCCAGGTTGCTTATTCCATGAATCCTATTGTCTTTCCATCTCCTAAGTTTTATATCCTATTCTAACTACTTTGCACCATTTTCTAGGATTTTTATTGATTATGCTCATCTATTCTTCCATCAAGCATTGGTGTGGCTTCTTGCTTCTATCTCTTTTACATTCTGCAAAATGTAGAGCCCAGTGTGCTTGCTTTTAAACCTAACATTAATTTTGTGAATCAGTTTTCATTTGTTTCTACTTTCATTTTTTTTTTCATCACCAAGTCCTTGCACCGTATAAGAAACCATTATTTATCATTAAAATCATAAAAAATAGTCCTTAATTCAATCTGTTTACTAGATCTCTTTTTGTAAAGCCCAAAACTGCATTGACTACCGTTTGTAATTTAACAGTTGTTTACTCTTCGTGCCTCGAAAAGACAGTTTTTGTTGAAAACCACACTTTAAGGTTCCTATACTCAATGAAAACGCGATACATCTTTCGTTAATATTTAAACAGATCTTTTTCTATCCCTCCTCCATTCCATAAGATTAAGGTTTTTTTATGCATAATGCCTTTTTTTTTTGCGTTCTTTATCTATGTCTTTCAGCATCTGATTTATGTGAATAACATGCTCCAGAAGTGACACAATCATGTAACTAAATTCAAAACATTGCAATTTTTTCATCCTACCGCAACATCTCCTGTATTATTCTAAATTAACGAATAGTATATATTCTCTTTATTATCTGATCTTTTGTGCATTTGAAAATTATTTTTAATGTTTTTCATATTTCATACCTAGCACTATTCTGTCTAATTTCATCTAGAAAATTTCTCCAATTATTATATGAAATGCTGCTTAGACGTCTACAAAAGCAGCATATAATTTATTTCCTCCTTACTTTAGTTTATTTTTATTTAAACTGTTTGGTCATATCATGGCCCCTCTATTTATTTTAGCTCAAAAGCCAGCTATTAATCTACTCATTCAGAAATAATAATTGCTAATATTGAATGTCCAGTACTTATAAGCGGAACTCCCGTGCAGTTTTTAACTTCCTATAACTCCTATCTGCCTGGCAATATGGACAGATTTTTGCTATTTCACCGCCTTTGATAAGCTGTGTCTATCTCCATAACACATGAAGCATGTTTCCTAATTCAATCATTCATATCATGAATAGATGTTTAAAAGATTTCGCCATAATTCCTTTGATTCTGTAGCTTTTCTGTTTTTTCTTCCCTATAACTTTCTTAAATTTAATAATCTATATCCTCATGCTACTAAATTTATTAACGTTCAGTTTTTTCATTCAATTTTCCGATTGCTTTCGAAAAGTTATTCACAATTTTGCTTTTCGACACTTTGCTTAGTTTTTTATCGGCTTTTTAATTTTTTTATCCCTTACAATTTTCTTTAAGCTTTTTTTTATCCTTATACTTAATTTTTTTACCCCTTTCTTTTATTTTCTATCCAGTTACTTGGTTCACTTGTAGTCTTCCTAATTTGTTTAATTGTTCTAAAATCCTGTTAATCGATTTTTTAATAATGTAATTTTTTTGATTCTATCGCTATGATTCGCTCTCAAACCTTTATGATTACATTGAGTAACCTGTAATATTTTCTATGACATGTATCTTATATTGGTTAGGTATCTGCTCTAAATAGTTTATATCTATCTCAAACAACAAAAGAAAGCGAGGCACATTAAGAACTTTACACTTGTAAAATAAATTATTATAAGATTGAATAAATAATTTATAATCATATTTTGGAGTATTATTAATCACAAATAAATAATTTTATTCACAATTTGTATGTATTAAGTTCATCTATTTGCCTCCTCGGCGGTGTAGAAAAATAGATGAAGAAATAAGACCGTATTATTACGTATTTTAACCTTTTTAAAATATAATTTTTTAAGTGGCTGTATTTTTATTTATAAAATTTTAAAAATAACCGTAAAATCAGATACTGTTATGTAGGGTTCGCGGAGCTTGGGGGTGCAGAAGAAATAAGTACACACCAATCAACCAACTGGATCCTTTATTCGTAGTTAAACGAAAAAGTAGACGCATGCAATGTGCCCGTGTTGGAGGCCGGGTGTAGAAAAAGTGTCAATTGGTAATTCTGCTAGTACGTAGGCGATACGAAATTGCTGGTTGGTCCGCTTGTGCGTGCAGGTGCCGAACTTAGGATACAAAGTTACAAGATCCTCTAGCTACCGTACGTCACAAGTCCAAGGTCACGTGGTCATCGTCCTCGATGATCTCACTTATTTGCGCATCTGTGTGTTTGTGTATTTGGGTCATGTTGTTTATGTGTCGTAAATAGAGAAAAATGCTTTGTGTATACATAGTTCGTTCTTGTTTGCGCTGCTCACTTCAAAATTTCTTTTTTATCTCTAAACATTGACTACCTGCTTACATTTACTTGCTTTTTTGATACATTTGATTTCGTATGTTTTTATACGATATTTTTGGTTTACATTTTCAGACAAAATATACATTTTTACAACTAATATCTATCACCATGTTCATTTTCATGATTGGTATTCTTATATCTAATATTATTGTTACTGCTCTATTTTATTCTTTTTTCTTTGCCGATTTCTTAAGGTAAAATTCACGTTTTTTTTGTCGGTTTCACGTGTTTATATATATTGTTACGATTACAAGTAATAATTAACACGTTACTTTACAGAAACGATACCAAACTTTATTAGGAGAAGCAAACAGAACTAAACAGCTCGAGGTTTCAAGCTCGACTACCTAATATTTTTCAAGAACAAAACAACTCCTAGCAACGCATGAAAATATTTTCGAAGCGCAGCAATTCATACATTCTACGGCTACCTAACAATGTACCTAACATTACACGTTTATCTTTCAGATTGTCGTCCCGACAATCACAAAACTATTTTTAACACAACATTCGAAAATATAACCATCTTCTGATGTAGCTCCAGGACAACAATACATCTCCAGGATGAAAAGTGACTATACTTGACCTTCTTCCAAGTCACAAAGTACATTGCATTCAACTCCAAATCCAACTTCAACCAGATTTTCTATCACAGCAGTAGGATCTGAAATCTCTACCTTGTCTTCACCGCCAAGTTATCGAGCATCTTCAATCCAATTGGAGCTCATTAATCTAAGTACGTATCTCTCTTCAGGGTAATGTGGAGCGTACAGAGTTAAATCTTTGGACACGAAATAAGGAATGACATTCCTTGTATTCAATTCCACGTCCCTACTCCGGATTTTGTTGAAGTCATCGGAAAATTAAAAAAAGCAAAATAAAACTGGAGCGGAGTAGTTAGGATGACTTTCTTTCGTGGAAATTCGCTATTCTGTTCGCTGGTATAATCTTCGTCTTGTGTTTTGGTGATTTTCTAATGGCATGCACAACATATTTGATCTTCTTGATAACTTTAAACGGACAATTCCGGTTAGTCTGCAATCTCGGGCTTTTTCCTTGGATTCTTTGTGAATTGTAGAACCACACTTTTTTGTCCCTCCGAAAAATTAACTTTTTTTTGCTTGTTTGTTGCAATGGATCCTAATCTTCAAAGACGTTATAGCCATGGTTGCTCTTGTCATATTATAAATTATTGCTATTTTCTTTCTTAGCTTCTGTACATAATTATCCGACGATAAAAGTTAGCGTGATCATAAGGAGAAAAAGTCCTCTCATCAGATCCAGCAGGAGCCGTAAGTCATCACCAGTGTACATTTTAGCTGAAAAGAACCTCGTCGTCGCATGTTTAGAGGATCTGTAAGCTTACAAAAATTGTGAGATCCAACAGTCCTAATCTTTTTGATTTTCGCTAACAAACTTCGATGAATAATTAAAAATAGTCTGATGTTGGCATTTTACTCAACCATTTAATTGTGGATGTAAAGATGTAGTTCGTGCTTTTCTTCCCCGAAATTTCGCTAATTCTTTCACTAAGCGTGAATCAAAATTTTTTCCTTGATCAGTATGTATTTCTAATGAATCACCATGACGACAAACCACCTCATTACCAAAAACTTTAGCTATCGTTTTTGCACTTGTATTGGATAAGGTAAAAGCTTTTTCCTATTTTGTAAAATTATCCATCATAACAAGGAGGTATTTGTTTTCTAATAGAGATATTGGGATAGGCCCAAAGTCTTTTAAAAGTTACCCCTGAATTATAAACCATTATTCCACTAACTCCTTTATCTAGTGGACCTTCGTTTGTAACACAAGTTATACGTACGACACCAATTTTTAACATTTTTCTTGCAAGGGGCCCAGTAGAATATTTTACTATTTGTCTTAAGTGTTTTGTTGATTCCAAAGTGTTCCCCTGTTGGTAAATCGTGTGCTTCCTTTAGAACGTCATCTAATTGTTTCTTGGAACCACTTTTTGTAGAGTTTTGGTCTTTAAATTCGGTGGTACCCATTCTTTGCATAGAACTTTACCCTTAATACCAAAAGAGTCCCATTGATAACAGTTCCCTTTCGTAAATACATCTTTCGGTGCAAGTTGCTGTCGATCTGTTTGAGGGTTAGCTTCCTTGTTTTCAATAATCAATCTGATGGTTTCATCTTTTATTTGATGATTCTGCCACTCCAATCGTGTTTCATTAACAAACACAATTTGTCCCACATTTTTAGCTTCTGCCTTAAACTTTTTTATAGCGCAGTAGCAATACCTACAAGATTTTTCTTTGCATGGTCGTCTGGACAATCGATCTGCGTTTCCATGAGTTGTTTCACTCCTGTGAATAGTCTTAGATTTGTACTCACCAACTGATCCAACCTTACTAGCTAATTGACCATCTAACTCTTAAAACAATAATGTCCAAGTAAAGACAGAGTAATCTGTTCTAAATAAAAATATATTTCCGTATAGATAGCAACGACAGTTTTTTACTGACTTGATAATTGCTTATAATTCCCGACGAGTTACACATTATTTCTTTTCTTGTGGACTTTACACGCAACTATAATAAGCTATCACTCTTTTGTTACCATCTTGACTTTAAGATAAAACAGATCCTATACCATGATTTTAAGCGTCAGTATCTAAAGGAGATACAGAATCTCACCTGGAATATCCCGAAATTAGAAGAGACGTAAGAACGCTCGTCAGTTTTAGAAATGCATCATAATTTTCTAAATCCCATTTACACTGCTCGTTTTTTAATGTCAAACTATGGAGAGGTCTAGCATTATCTAAGAAGCCTTTGATGAATGGCCTATAGTTCGAGGATAATTCCAAAAACTGACGTAGGTTCCTTTTTGTTCTCGGAATCGGCCATTCCAGAACAGTATTAATCTTTTCTGGATCTGTCTTTTTTCCTTCTTTTGATATAATGTGACCAAGAAATTGAATTTTTCTTTTGAAAAAATTACACTACTATTCATTTATTCGAAGATTAGCTTTCCGAAATCAAAGAAACGGCTTTTTAAGATTTTCTAAAATTTCATGAAACGAGTCTGCTTGAACCATAATAATATCTAAAGAAACCAAACCAATATTATACTTTGAATATCCCTTCCGTGAGTCATTCAAAGCATACTCATGTATTACATGATTCAAATGGCATGACTTTTAACTGCCATATTCCTTTTCCAACAGAGAAATCTGTACTTTCTCCATCTTTATTCTTAATTTTCACTTGCCAATAGCTGCTCTTTACATTCAATGTAGAGGACCACGATTTTCCTGATAATTTATCCAAAATATTGTTGGATCTGGGTAAAGAATATAAATCTTTAATCGTTGCCGCATTTACTTTCCGGAAATCGACACGAAATCTTGTGGAGCCTACTTTCTTATTTTTAAGTACCACTAGAGAGCACCAGGAACTTAAAGATTGGTCTATAACTCCTTGCTCCTTTATTTCATTAATTAAATCATGAACTTTTTTCTTATTTGTGAATAGTAACTATTCCTAATTGATGTTTCATTGGTCGTATTCCATCTTGCAAGTGTATTACATGTTCAACTAAATCGCATCTACCTACGATATATTCATCATCGAAAATATTTTGATACTTTGGTATTAAATAGGCAAACTTTGTATTTTACTCATTATCTATTTCTTTTTAGTTTCCTTGAAAAGATCGTGCAAATTATCTTAAACAATATCCTGTATGCCTACAATCCGTTAGATAAGTTCGTCTTTTCTATTATTTAAATCTATCTCATCAAAAATATTATTATGAATTTTCTTTGTTAAATGTATTTTATCAAGAAAATCACACCCAAGGATACAATCATCTACTATATCCCCCATAAGTGCAAGTATTTCTACTTTGTGTTCCCCTTAAATCACAACAGCTTTAACCCTAAACTTTATAAGAACTTCCTTATATGTTGGATATTTTAGTAATTTATAATTTTTATCAATAATAATATTCACTGAAATTACAAATTTGATATCTAAAATTGTAGCGTCAGAAACAGAATCTAAAATACAGTTACAAATTTTGTTATTTATTACAAATAAACTTACTTGAGATCTAAATCATTCTTCAGCTATTTAAGACTGATAATAAAGGAGCTGGATCACCTACTGTTAAACACGCTTTTGGAATTTTAACAGAACCTCATTTTCCTGCCGATTGAATGCATGCGGTTGAGGCCGATTGAACTTCACGTGGCTCGTCTTTCCATGATTCTAGCACTGAACGTTGGTGGTATTCCAGGGTTGGCCTTTCCGACTCGTTTCTGGATTAGAATTTGACTGCACTGCTCTGTATGCTCCTGCATCAACATTGTTCCTTCAAAATGTCCTTTTTTATCAAAAATTTCTTCAACCTCTATTGCCTGTTGGAGAGCAACTCTTAAAGACTCAATTCTCTCTAATTAAAGCACTTTCTTTACTGAATTATCAGCAATTTTAATAATTAATTGCGAAGAAGCAATTCGATCTTGAGTAGCAAAAGAGCACTCAGGATAAACAACTGAAACTAATTTCTGTAAATCAGCAGCGAAGTTTGGAAAATGTTTATGTGGGCCTTGTCACATATTTTCTAGTTGCACGTCGCATCGAAATATTTTTCTTTGAAACGCGCTTTAAGTTTTAAGGTTAAACCTGACAGTCCTTTCGACTCTGAAAAATAATCAAATACCGATATTGTCATTTCAGGTAAACAAGAAATCAGAGCAACAATTTTTATATTCCTATCTTATTTCTTTAATTTAGCAATATGGTTACACTGATTTGAAAAATCCCTAAACGCACAGGTACAATTATAAACATCGACTTGAACATTAAACGGAGTTATTGAACCTGTCTCAACGCTGCTTGAAACTATCTGTCCAAAAGATGTGTTTAAAATCAGAAGTAGATGTGGTGGTTCTGATGGTTGTGGTGATTGTTATTGCTCTGGTGCCAGTGGTTGCGATATTTGTTGTGCTGTTAGCAAAAGATTTTCGGTAATACTCATCTGGTTTATGCCGTGAAATTGTTGCTCATATAACGCTGCACTTCTTCTTTGCTGAGCCTGTCTTTCGCTTATGAAAGAGTCCCGCTCCGCCAAAACTGCGTTCTGTTCAGTTTGCAGGCTCACAATCATGTCGCGAGCATCACTAAGAGTTGACTGCAACTACCAAAGACTTCTCTCATGAACTTCTTGTTGCTTACGTAGCGTGTCCTTCTTGTCTCGCTTTGCTTCGTCCAACTAAACCTGCAAATCGTCACAATTGTCCTGCAGTTCAACCATTTCAGCTTTTTACTTTACTATTGTTTTATTACGAGTTATTACCACCCTCCTTATAATATTTATCTGATGCTTCAGATCCAGGCTCTGCTGCTTATATTTTTTCAGCTGACGCTATTGTCTTCGTCTCTTCTGTTTATGTGTTATCCCGGACAAGCCCTCAAAATTATTACGAGTACGAGTAACAATTAAAACACGTTACTTAATAGAAACGAAACTCAACATTGTAAGAAGAAGCTAAGAAAAGTAAGCAGCTCGAGGTTACAAGCTCGACAAACTAATATTTTTAAACAACAAAACAACACCTAGCAACGCATAGTTACATTTTCAAATCTCGGCAATTTATACATTCTACGGTTTTTGAACCCTGTAGTGAACAATATCTTACTATATATATAGTGATAGGGACGAAATTATTTCGGCCCACCTCGCCCCCCCTCACCCCCTCCTCCGACCCCTCAATTCACGGGTGAATTCGTTTTATTTTTACGTGATTTGCATGATCGTCATTTGCTTGTAGCCACCCCTCACCCCCCCTCAATAATTCGATCGTTTTCTCTGTGATTTCACGTTAAAAATCATTTTTCTAATTTTTCAGTGCCACCCTCCGCCGCCTTACCCCCTCCTCATCCACCCTCCAGAACTTATAAACTTTTAAG
>JAPYYV010002107.1:0-26366 GCA_030522625.1 Copidosoma aretas | reverse complement strand
ATTAGATTGCTGAAAATTTTTCTAAGACTCTTGATAATTGGGCCATCTAACCTACAGGGTTAAGATTGAAAGTTCAATGATATGTTATTCGTTATAAATTATAATATTATGGCGATGAAAAAAGAAATTATAAAATGCTGTAGTATGTTCATTGAATTATGCATTATACTCTATTGGAAATAAAATTAGTAATAATTTAAGGGGATGTAAATTTTTATTTGATATAAAACAACCAAAGGATATGTAAAAGTATATAAAAATCGATACAAGAAATGAAAAAATATTTGAATAAACAATTTACATTTACAAATATTAAGTAAAAAATTTAAAATGATAACTTACTATTAACTCATATCAATAATTGATTATAAAATGATAAAAAATAACCAAAGAAAGGTTCATAACAGTTTCTCGAATAATAATGAATGCGTAAAAATTATATACCTATACATATGTATCAATATTAACCTTAAATAACAAAAAGTGTCCTTATCAGATTTCAATTAGTAACAATTATTTGATGAATCAGTGTAATAATTTAATTTATTGACTATATTTGTTCGAAATTTCAAGAGATCGCTTTGTTTAACTATAATGGCACACACATATACATGTGTATTAAAAAATAAACTTTTGTATTTATTATTCAGTCATGAGGATAGAAATATTGAAATAAGGGGGTTGTTGTGCCGAGCGCGCAGAGGGCGAAGCTCTTCTAGTATATATATATATATACATGTATATATATATATATATATATATATATATATATATACCAGAAATCTTGTGGATCGTGAGTAATGGCCCCCACTTCATGCCCTCCCACACGTTTTTTACATGATCAAAAGTAAGGTAAAATAAAAGTGAGAATATGCAAATTTTCAATAATTTTCAATAGTAAGTCTGACCCAGCACACCCCCCTCTACTTCCCACACCCCATAGGCCCCTTATTTTCGTTAGGTTATCCCTAACCAACCCGAAAATCCGCAAGGACTAAGAATTTTTTTGAGTTTTATACATCCCCCACCCTACCGCCTGCATTTTTACCATAGCCGAAGATGTCCGACGCCACCGAAACGACACATTTTATCCAAAGTTTCCTGAAAACAGACTATTATCTCAATTATAGTCGCATCCTTTTACCCAAGCCCTCCAACATTGTCAATTATTGCCCAAAAAAACCGATTGCAGTTGAAGCCCCTCATTTAAAGCCACTCAGGATTTTCTGTTTTGTCCGCACGTCTTATGTGTAACCGATGACGGAACCCCCGTAAACTCGAGCACAATACGAGATAAAAGTAAAATATAACACCTACAACCAAAGAACCAAATGCACTTTCTCGCTTACACTGCCTATTAACAGATCATTTATTTAGTAAAAGTGTAAGCAGAGAAGTATATTTGGTTCAGAATGAAGTACATAGAATAATACCCTATATTATACCCTATTAACACCCAGTTGCAGGAATCGGGCAGAGCAACCGATTCATGCACATGATGCAAAAAACAACAAGTTTGTGTGCAAACCATAATTTTCCGGAAATCCAGCAAACTATATCTTAACAGTTATAAGCTAAGATCTTCTAATCGCATGAAATATCTTTTTAATACAAAATACCATTAGCAACAAAATTCTGTGTCTTAAACTTACTGTAAAGGCCTATTATACTTTCAATTATAATGTAAATAGACAAGGTTGGCTGGATAGCACATGCTTCTGACAACATACAAAAATAATCACACATTATCACAGCTGACCTCTTTACTTTAGAAAAAGAAAAAAATTTTCTTAGTACAATGTTCTACTACTACTTCAAGAATAGCTAAGTTGGCTCTTCTGAGGCAGGAAATAGAACACGCTAACGTCAGTTATAACGCTGATTAAACTTATATTGAAAGACCCGTAAAATTCAGCAAAATACGGATCCCAACTAGAGTAAAAACCAAGCACCTAAGACTAAACAACCGACTAGAATTACCCGCTCAAACTCTTCATTAATTATTAATTTATTTAGTAATTCAGAATGTATGCAGTAGTCTATTGGGTTTCATAGAATAATCATACAATATTACAACGATCGTACAGACCAGACGAAAAGTTTCTGTTCACATAGTCTATAAATATCTTGCTTTTCTTTTATAGTTACACATACTTCTCTATTTGGTACTAATTAAGATTAAAATATCTGAAAAAATGTATAATGTACACTGCGTATAAAAAATATAAAATACATGTAAATTACTTTATTATTGTCTATTTTAATTATTAAATGACAAGATAATAAAAAATACGACTATGTTAGAATATTAAATCAAATACAGTAATATACGATTCTTAAAGAAATTTTTGATCAAATTGAAACTTTAATGTTCTTTAAGTTGCAAATTCCATTGTTTGTGAACTATCCAGCGGATCAAGTAATGTTGATGACTTCTACTTATACATAACGTAAACTATGTTTTGATGAATGTTAAATAGTTATCAGTGATTCTTAACTTTGTACTGTAACTATATAGTTGTCTGTCAAGCGTGGCTAACCCAATGCAAACGTCTTTATTTGGTTGTCATTTACGCATTTCTTGATCTACCACTCTAAAAAATTGTGAAGGTGTGGTACGAGTATTGCTCTTTTTATTTGTGCCAATTGTATTTTTCAAAACTGTGGTGAATTCGACAGATACGACAAAAAATTCAGACAGATTTTAACACAAAAAAAGGTTTTTGGACAATGGAGGCCGGAAGGGCCAAAGTATAAAATAATTTAATTGAACTTATACTTCTATATGACCGTTTTGCAGGGAAGTGAGGCAACTATTTCTAATTTTTCACCCTTCAAAAATATGTAACTTATGTGAATTATCAATCTCTAAAAAACCCTTTTTTCACCGGATTTAAACTCGCGATCTCGTGCATACAAGCTGTGTACCGTGCCGACTTATCCACGAGCTACCTTTGTTAATAAGCTATATATCGTTACCTTCTATATTGCAGTTTGCTACTCACATTTAATTAAAATATTTGATTACTGTTTATTTATAAATTTGTATAAATATTTGTTGATTTAGAATAATAAACCATTGAACAGTTGATTTGATAAGATTTTCAAAACCTCAAAAATTGATTTCATTTTGAGCTTTTCTGTAATCAAATTATTATTTCTTTCACTTTTTAATTTGTTGGTTTTTAAATAAATAATTATTTTCTGAATTTTTACACTGTTCTTAAAGTTTTTTTTGAAAAAGTTTCACAGATATAAAATTTTCTATCATTGGATTATAAATATAAGATTCTATAGATGAATAATTCGATTTTCATTGCGTTATATCATTTCAAAATTTGAGCTAGGATTATAACGGAAAAAATTGCTGCGTGATTAGCCACATCTACATATATTGATTGCCGGAAAAATATAACTTGATACATGGGTGCCCAAGTTTTTTTCAAAAATTTTTCCTACATTTATGCCACTTTCTTCGGGACTGACTAAAAATACACAATTCTATAATTACTTCTGAAATAATTGTAATATCCCAACTCTTTTAATAACCCATTTATTAAAAACAGTACATAGTTTTGACTTTAATCATTTGTTTTCTCTTTGGATATTAGGTTTAAGTATATTGGGTTATTCGATTAAACGAGCTAGAGATTTACATTTATGCTTTTCTTTGAAATTATTTTGAATTAGTGGATGAATTATTTATTAATGAACATTATAATTAGGCGAGTTAGTTGGGTGATTTGTTTTAAGGTGCGTGGGTTTTGATTCAATACATTAAGTATTGAGCTTAAGTGTTCGTATCTTCTATCCAGTATCTAGTCCATCTTTGGTATTACTGTTGGTCATGTTTTTTCTTGTTCGCCGTAGTAACACAAAGTTGGTTAGTTTCAGATGTAGTAGTAGAGCATTGTAATAAAATACACATTTTCTGTTAGTCAAATATGGAGCTTACTTGCCCTAAAGTCTAATTGGCTTTCTCTGTTGTCAAAAGCATGTGATATCCAGCCAACGTTGTCTATGGACATCATAATCGAAATTATGATACACCTATGTAGTAAGTATAATACACGGAAAAATTGTGCTTATCAAATTTTGTGTGAAACTAACATTGTTCTTGATTGGGAATCCTTTGCCAATTACATCAAGTTATCGTTTGCTACACTACAAAGTAATCATGGTCTGCACATGCATGATTTTTTTTTCACCATGTCCATGAGTCGGTTGCTCTGTCCGATCTCTGTAATAAGGTGTAATTATCCTATGTATGTTATCTCAAAACTTAATAGACTATTCTGCTTACATTCTGAATTACTAAATAGATTATTTATCGACAAACAGTGTTAGCGGGAGGGGCTATCGTGTTGTTTGTTTATATGTGCTTTGATTTTATTTTATTTGACAGACGTATCGAGCTAAAGTTTACAGATTGCGGGTGAGTATCTGTTTCAACAGCTGTATTACTGACGGTCAGGTTTTTAATTTCCTGCCTTATATAAGCAATGTTGGTTATTTTTTACGTAGTAGAACATTGTATTGAAACACTTGTTTTTTTTTTTAAATGTTTGTTTCTTTATTACCCTAAAATTTGATTGGTTTTCTCCCTTGGCATTCTCTCTTCTCCCGTGCAATTTAGTAAATCTTGTCTATTTAGATCATGATCGAATGTATAGTACACCTACACTGAGAGAAGAGTGGCTCGTCTGCTAATCTTGCACGATCACATGAAGTACCAACTGTATATATACTTTCCGACTCATTGAGTGGATCGCCTGGCGATCCACTGTAAACGCTACGCGATGCACTGTAGTACGGCAGTAGTTCCACTCGTGAGGTACAGTACCTGATCCAGTAGCTAGCACGTCTGCTAGTCTACTATGTGGTACAGTGTATACGAGCATGCGGCACTGTCGTACATCGCCTATATACTGACATACAGCACAAGGTATTTAAAAAGAAGTTTTTTGTTTTATTTTAGGAAATTCTGTGCAAATTAATACATATTGTGGTATGCTTTATGCTCTTCTAAAAAACATAGTTCTAAACTAGATGATTCTTATTTTTATTACAAAAACCGTCAACTGTATTTCAAATTCCAATATAAGGCGATGCAATAAGTATTTAAAACTAAATAACACAATTTTAGTGCAATGATTCCTGTATATAATCGATAAGTATATTTTTTAATTGATGTTCTAGTAGATTTACGTAGTAAGTTCAAGAGATTCGTAGTAAGTTCAAGAGATTCTTAAAATACTAAGCTGTGTCTTAATCATTGTTATAACATTGTAAAGTACAAAGTAGAGCCAGCAGAAAATACTTTATAATGGATGAAAAATGTTTTAAGATGCAATTTTTCTAAGTATATAAACTTTCTCTTTAAAACTAATCTCATACACAAAGAAACTGCTAGATCTTTTTTTTGTGTAAAATGAACATAAAAATAAGATGTAATTGAAAAAAAGGACGATAAAAATCTATACTCTGGAGAAAAATTGGTTACAACAAAAATTTTGTCAATTCACTACGTAAAAATCGGAGAAATTTATGTTTAAGAGAAAAAGTTGTGTGAATAAAAATTTACTCAAAGTGTGAAGCTCATAAGGCTCCGAGGCACTATACCTACTACCTAGAAAGAAAAATCGTTATCTTTATATGATTGCCTCAATACACATATTTATGTGTGTAGGAGAAAGCGCACGTATATATATATACATATATATATATATATATATATACATACATTTACTTCGTCTGCACAGTTCATATCATCCATTTATTTTCTAACCTAATTCTGTACAGCAATATACTTGCATATATATATATATATATACAAGTATACGTATGTAGAAGTAATAAATTTAGGTTTGTGTATCATGATGCATGAACAGCACCATATAATATATATTTACTGCTTTGCTCACACAAGTGCACAGCTAATAGTGTACTTCTCTGGGGTACGTCAATAGTACTACACTTATGGCTCAGCTCACGAGCCAGACGAGTGGATTGTCTGGCGATCCACATGGATCGTCGAGCAATTCACTCTGGTGCACATAGCATTCCACTTTATGCGGTAGCTCAGCCACCCCACCTAAGGGACAGAGCACGTTCCACTTTTCTCTCAGTGTATATAGTAAGTATAATACGCGAAAATATATTGCTAACCATATTTTGTATGAAAAAAACATGATTTCTGATTGGGAGATCCTATCCTATTTCGGCTCAGATATGGTTTGCTAGACTACAGCGCAATTAAGATTTGCACACACCTTGTTTCTTTTGTAGCGTGTGCATTAATCAGTTGCTCTGCCCGATTCCTGCAATAGGGTGTTATTAAGGTTAAATATAAGGTATTATTCTATGTTCTTGATTCCGAGATCCAATATACTTTTCTGCCTACACGTTTGGTTAATAAATGATCTGTTAAAAGACAGTGTAAGTGGGCGAGTCTATTTTATTATTTGGTTGTAGGTGTTAAAGATATATTTTATTTTTCTTTCATAACGCTTGAGTTATAAGCAATCAGTTGTTTTCTGCAATGTTTGATGATGTTGGGGGTTGGCTGAAAGAATTCGTCTGTAATCGAAATAATGCGTCTGTTTTCGGGAGTCTTCGGCAAGAATGTGTCTTTTGGGTGATATTGTCATCTTCGGCTATGGTTGAAATATGGGGGGCAGATGGGGGGGGGGGGGAAATATATTTGACTTAAAAAAATTTTGAGTCCTTGCGGATTGTTGGGTAAGTAAGGGATAACCTAACGAAAATGAGGGGCACGAGGTGGCGTTGAAGGACGTGGGGGGTTACGGTCAAAATGAGGTGGGGCAGTGGGGGGGGGGGGGGGGGGGGGAAGGAAAATCGGAAAGAGGGCGGGGGGGGGGGTGGAAGGGAAGGGGGGGGGGTGAACAAGCGTCCCTTAGGGAAGACTTAAAAAAATTTTGAGTCCTTGCGGATTGTTGGGTAAGTAAGGGATAACCTAACGAAAATGAGGGGCACGAGGAGGCGATGAAGGACGTGGGGGGTTACGGTCAAAATGAGGTGGGGCAGTGGGGGGGGGGGGGGCTGTGGAAGGAAAATCCGAAAGAGAGCGGGGGGCGTGGATGGAAGAGAGAGGGCGTGGTAGATCAGACTTACTATAGAATATCATTAAAAATAAGCATATTTTTACCCTATTTTAACCCTATTTTTACTTTACTTTTGAGCATGTGAAAAAACGTAGGAGGAGCATGGAGCTATTACTTACGATCCACACGAATTAACTGTATATATGTACATGTATATATTATAGAATCAGTATCTTGGAAGTTAAGCTACTTTTTTTCTACCCTTATGTTATTTTATTGTACATTTGTTACTATAATGTTAATCTTAAATCATGTAGAACGGAGAAATTGAAATAAATCCAAATAATTATTTCATATACCGGATCTTATAACGAAGGTGTGTGTGCGTGTGTCTATTGTGGAGTAGATTGTGAGGTTATGGGGGGAGGTGAGCGAAAGGTGTGGGGGAGGGGGAGCTGTGGGGAGCCGAGCGGTAGCTGAGGGGAGCGGAGGGGAGCTAACCCCAAAAAAATTGGTATAAAAATTACGTAAATATGAACGAACAACTACGTGATTTAAGGCGGAGCTGGGGGAGCCAGGAATAGCGGTGGGGGGGGGGGGCGGGGACTCACTTATGTTCATAGAACTGTATAATATAGGAAACTATATACATGTTGTGTGGTCACGTTCGTATACATAAACACATGTATATATGTATTTGTGTACATTCACCTTCTTCCCCCCCCCCTCTCTGCGCGCTGGTACCGTCTATCTCTCCCTCCTTTCACTCGCATGCTTGTATGTTGGCTCTTTATCTATCTTCCTCTTCCTCTTACATACTGAGATTATTGAAACAGTGACTCTTTGACGCCAACGCTATCGGCGATTAAATATAATGTCTGCATTTTAGTATGTTATTGTAATATAAAACAACTATGGAGAGTGATGCTAGTGACAGTGATTTAAAACAACGAAAGGTCGACAAAATGTGAGTAACAAAACAACACTTTTATAGAACTGTATAGGTACACCAAACCGTGCTTCGGAACGGCCAACTGTCAGAAAAGTTTGCAAACTTATGTCACTATTGTACTATTTGCAAATCTACTGTGGGCACTCATAGTATCTGAGTTTATTTTGCTTACTGCGAGAAAAGTGAGCGAAGTTTGCGTAATTCTTAGTAAATAACGAATACCGTGTACTACGCACCGATGCCGGGCACATGCACAGTTAGTTTTTCGTATACACTACTGCGCTTTTTATACAAATGTATAGAAGCGATTGTTTTACTTAAATCTGTGTAAGTTAGTTTACACGACGCTACGCTTCAAGCAGCAGTGTTTTTTTCCTATTCAATATATATGTATATATATATATACTATGCATGATTTCCTTTTTAGGTCCCATGGGAGTTGGCATGCTAGCTTGTGGTTACTTATTAATACAGGGATCTCTTTCTCTTACTCTTTCTTTCTTTTCTTGACATACTCGTCCGTGATGACGTGGTCAATATTCATAGTTACAGCATCGTCAGACGGGACAGAAATGTAGATAGCAATGGGGTGGCAATATACATGCACGAAGCTTCCAAAGTAAAGGTCATAACGGCCTCCTATACCACTATTTTAGGCAAGCCGCATGAACCTGAATTTATAATGTATGAGCTCCAGAAAGGAGCAGCTGCACCAATTTTTGTCTGCATTGTGTATCGTCCTTCTCCCCATCCCCTTCCATGCCAACGAATTTGTCGACGAGATTCGGAACCACTGCTTGAATTATAGCACGAAGGTCATCATGGGCAACTTCAACGTGGATCCGCGAACGAATCCGAAGGATGCAAGGTTCGTCGATAGGTTAGTTGACGGGCTGGCCCTGCGGTTGGTTCCCTATGGTCTGACATACTTCACGGACACCTCTGCGATAAGGCTTGATCTCATACTTTTGACGATAACGAGGATGTCCTTGACGCACGCAACTTCCCGGCCAACTTTCGCAGTCATTACCACATAATCGATGTTGCGCTGAATACTTTCGGCGAGCCGCGGAACTTTGGAGCATTCTATTGCAGGAAATTTAGGAGCGTAGCACCGACACTTTTGTGCGAAGTGCTAAACGGCTGTGATTAGGGACCGGCAGACGAGACGGTAATTAATTCGGATCATGCGTTGCTATGCATCGTTGTTAACCTGACTTAGGCAGTAGATAAATTAGCTCCATATAAACGTGTTGCTCCGCACGAAGATAGGCAGCCGTGGGTTGGCGTCGAGCTTCTGCATTTATATCACAAACGCGACGTAACCTACAGACGTTACAGACGCACCGGTGATTCAAGGTTCTTCCATTAGTTTTTACTGCATCGCGACGAAGCTGACCATGTAATATCTGAGTCGCGCAGTCAGTATTATCCGAGTAGGATTAACGTGATAGACGGCAGCAACAACATCTGGAGGGAGCTACAGGGTTTAGGGCTGCTTCCGCGTGTGAGGGGTAGGCTGGGCGGCTTCACGCTGGGCGAGACTAACCGGTCCTGTGCGGAAGTATCAATATCCGCCTATGAGGATCCCCTGGCCCGCAACAATATTATTGCTTCTGCGAGTGAAGTGGGTTTCCCCTTTTGGCCCGTCAGTATGGCTGACCTTATTTTTGCTTTTTTTTACTTCACCTCGCAGGCCTGTGGTGAGGACGGTATTCCGCACGGCGTCTTGGTAAAGGCCCTGCTAATAATTGGGCATCGTCTTGTTGGGCTCTTTAACTATTTTATCCATGTTGTTCTGCATTGATCGATTGGTAGACAAGTCTATAGCTAGATTTTATGTTATTTATGATTTACATCGTTGCACCACAAAATATCCCTGTTATTATAGTTTATTTGCGCTTTTATTTTACTGACAATCTGTGATATGCGAAAGAACTTGACTGTCATATTTCGTCAGAAACCTGTGACCTTAAATACATGTTAGCTTTATATTATTATTTTTATTTACTTGTGTACCTATACCTTGCAATTTTAATTATCGTATTTTCTCTCCTTTTCTACTCTTTTATTGATCGACTGATAGATAAGTCGAGAGCTAGAGATTTTATTTTATTTTGTTCAAGACTTACATCGTTGCACCACGAAATTTCACTGTTATTGTATTTTATTTCAACTCCAATTTTCCTGACATGCTGTAATATGTGAAAGAACTTGACTGTGACATTATGCCAGAAAAATACACCTGTAAATAGATGTAAGCTTGTATTATTATTTTATTTATTTTAACCACCGATGTATTGTTATCATCATGTATTACACTCAGTATTTCAATTATTGATAATTTTGTACCTGAGTATGAATAAATACGGTATCATTCTATCTATCTATCTATCTATCTATCTATCAATCTATCCATCTATCTATCTATCTGTCTATCTGTCTATCTATCTATCTATCCATCTATCTATCTATCTATCCATCTATCTTTCTATCTATCTATCTATCTACCTATCTATCTATCTCTGTCTTTGCCTTCTCGCTTGTAACTGCTATAAATGTGCTCCCATACCAAAAAAAACGGACAGTCACACGATTGAAAATACTTATGCATGGAAAGAAGGTTTCAGGCCTCTGGAGAGGTATGTACAGCACAGCACCAGGCAATGTCTTCTTGCACTACCTACAGACGTGTACTGTAGCACCTTGAACGACGCTGCTACGTTACACGCCTATAGTACGGTGTGCAACTAACAATGAGTCTCACCAGGCCACATTAAAGAGAGCACTCTATGCTATGTATGTAGTGAAACCAATAGCTATTTCTCTTAAAACTTATTTTATTATTTCATTATTTTATTAATCTTCAATGCCAAAAGAGTTTAAGTAATGAAAGAATTTTTAAGAGAAATAGCCATTTGTTTTACTTATATTGGATTCATCTCCTGCCATTATCGAAGTCATTACATTTATTGACTATGTATGTAGGTACATCTAATGCTGCAGGCATCTCCAGGCAGTTAAAAGGGACGTTGCCTGTCACTGAGTCGTACGTACCTCTTTGCAGGCCTGACTTATTATTTTCGTGTGGTAAAGGGAAGAAGGACAACAAACATTTCTTCTCTAATAAATTTTTTCCATCTCTTCAAATGCAAGAACACCTTTACGCTCACGTACATTTCTTTCTAATCATTACTGAAATATAATGTAAATTAATTGTTCTCAATAAATTTAATTTAATGATATTACTAATTGATAATGTTAGTGCTTGAAATAAATTAAGAAAAAAAATGCTTAATATCTCAAAGAACGTTGAGAGTGCCAAAGGGCAAAAAAGATAAGAAAATAGTGCCGAAAATATCTTTGCAGCGCCATGAAGAATATCAGAGAAGCCTAAAAGCCAATAAATTTAAGTAAATTGAATTCGTGAATATATGTTTCATTACATCAATTCCAGTTGTTCTATATTAAATATAGATTTTATTCATGGTATCTACCATATTCAAGATCACGCAAAATAACGGAAGAATCGCAGTTAGTGGAAGAAGGGCCGCACGAGTGAGAAACTTTCGAGAAAACATGGCATTGCAAAGTCAGCGTTCTCAACTAGATAGATTGCTTAAAAGTCCAGATGACACATTAGAAAAAAGAGAGCTCCGATGCAAGAATTATGAGTCACGCACAAGGGACAATAATGCAACTAATCGATAATACTAAAGATAATTCTTTTCAAGCACCGCACGAACAGCATCATCCGTGTGCTAATCAGCATATTATTTTTCAGCAGGACAACGACTTTCCCGCCGAACATTATTTCTTTTACTCTGCAATACACGTTATGCAGTTGGAAATTTCACCTACAGCACTGCGTCGACAGTTTCTTTCATCAGAATATTTGGAACCTTGTACAAAATTGGCCAGTGCAAGAGCAATACTTTAAACTGCCGATAAATATGCTGACTATAATCGCTTATTTATATTTTCAAAATAATATAATTAAAATATTTGTGGGCATTTTTATTATTTCAACAGCTTCACAAACAAATCAGATACTATATTTTGTTATTATAAAGTAAACGATACACAACATTTCATTCATCTGCATCTCATCAATGAACACTATACGCCGTACATTGTAACTGAACAAATAATAGAAAATAGAAATAGACCAGAGAAAATTATTGACTTTTTAACCGAAAATGGTTGTGATGTGGAAATAAAAGATGAATGCCATGATGATTATATGTCAGAAGGCGATGCGCATGATAACAGTAATGCCATGGAAATTGATAAAACGATCCTAATTTACATTAATTATTATAAACATGGCAAAAGTAACAGATTTTTTATAAACTCATCCATTGTCCTGCTCGGTAATGTGTTAATGCTGTTTTAAAAAAAATAGTTAGGTGGGAATAATTTTCTTGCTATAATGTAGCAGATGTCGCTTTCACCAGCATATTAGCATGGTTTCTCTTGAAACTTGAATAATAAATTATTTTTGAGGCTAACAGCAATGTGAAGTCATAATACACTATGCATGATACCACTTTAACCATAACGCTAAAACCATGGCTGAAAGTGTGTTAAAAGCGTCTCCGATGGGTTGGCTCTAAATGTGGTAATGGGTGGGCAAAGATGGATAAAAGAGATGGGATGACGGCCCGGAGTGTTTCTGAAAGTCTAGGAGCTCGAGTCACATATGTATCAGGGTCGAAGGTATCTTACTCCCTTTCATTGGCGTGGAATCAAAGTCCTCTTTCTTTGTCGCCTCTTTGTTGTTGGAGCTGTTAAAAAGCTAAGCGGTGATGCTTGGCAGCCAGTTTTGTATTATTTAGCTTGTCGTTATTATTTATTACTATTTGATTATTTTTATTTCTAATTTTTTTATTTACAGATATACATTTTTCAACGATGAGTTCTCCCCTGTTTACCCCGTTCGTCTTCCTTTCGGTCATTTCCTCCTGGAGCCTGCATAAAGAAACAAATTAACTGTACGACATTCTTGAGGGTGAGCCTTGTAGGGCCGCATTATGTTCTAAATCGATGGAATCAGAGTTAATTTTGTTCGAAATCAAATATCTCCAGATAGAAACGAGATAAAAAGACGTTTTTTTTTTTATTTGTAGGTAATTAGATCACGAATTCAAGAAAACTATAGCTGAAGTCTAAAAATGAGAACCAAACCTAAAAAAAAAAAAAGTTTTTGCAAATTTTTAAAAAAATCAATAAAACCTGTGGTTTTGAGCTACTTACCTGTTCATAAAGGTGTATTAAGTAAATTATTACGGCTATAGTTTTCTTAAATTCGTGATTTAATGACCTACAATTTAAAAAAAATCGGCTTTTTATCTCGTTTCTATCTGGAGATATTTGATTTCGAACAAAGTTACCTCTGATTTTATCGTTTTAGTACATAGCGAGTTTATGTTACAGCATTGCAAAATTCAATAACCTGTTTTTCTATAATTATATACACAATAAGAACGATAATACTTATTGAATACGCCTTAATGAACAAATAAATTGCTCAAAACCACAGGTTTTACTGATTATTTAAAAATTCGTAAAAACCTATTTTTTTTAAGGTTAGCTTTTCATTTTTAGATTTCGGCTATAGTTTTTTTGAATTCGTAATCCAATTACCTACAAAAAAAAAAAATGCATCTCTATCTCCTTTTTATCTGGAGATATTTGATTTCGAACAAAGTTACCTCTGATTTCATCGTTTTAGAACATAGTGGGCCGTTGGGCCATCCGGACCCAGCGCTGGAGACGGAGTAGTTGGCACTGTGGGGCGACGATGGGTGCTAATAGCGGGGTTGAGGGTGACGTCCGGAGACGTTGGGCTAGGTCCACAAAGGTGGTCACGTAAGGAGGTGATGGGCTGACTTTAGGACTTTGGAAGAAGTCTACCGGGAACAATACATTGACGTCTTTGTACTCCTTGGAGAAGGGGAGGGGGCTGTGTACTCTAAGAAGTACCTTATCAGCGCCACCTTTAATTCATGGGTCCTGGAGAGAAGTATTGACAGGGGACGACACTTTTCAAGCTGATGACACTGAGTGAAAGCGTATGTCCGAGCGTGGTGGGCAATTAGCTTCCTCTAAAAAGGCGAGTTTGAGTTGTCAGACGTGGAGTCTAGTGCCAGTCTGACCTGTAAAGACCAGGTAGACATCTCTGGCTACGTGAGCCTGTACTGGGTAAGGACCCCCCCACTTGTAAGCAAAGCTAGCGCAAGATGGATCTGGAGCCTCTGAAAGTCACTAGTTGCAAATGTAGACCAAGGTGCCTGGTGTGTAGAGTGGACTAGGCGGACCAGTTGGGTAGTGATGTTGCTGTTATTAGGCCTGGTGGCTGACAACCTAAGGAGGCTCCTTTCAAGGGAGCTGATTGACCAACTGACAGCTTCTTCCTTCTCCTGTACGAGAGGTGGCATGTCCCAACAAAATTTGGGATGGAGAGTCTCTAATGGCAACCTTACGATGGTTGTGTAGTTGATTAAATGCAGACAAAGACCTTTCTCGATCTTCTGGCTTTGTCATTCCGCCAGATTTGCTTAAGGATAATAGACTAGTGCAGTCCAGTGCGGAACTTTTCACTGATTACAGGCTTCTTGCCAGTGTTGACTGATCAACTGGCGGCCGTTATTCGTGAGAATAACGCAAGGATAGCCGCATTGCGCGATCACTCCGTCCTCGATGATTTTTGTGAGTCGGGGTGCTTCTGATGAACCTATGATGAAGGCCTTGACCCGTCAACTAAAGAGGTCTGTGACGATAAAAAAAAAAGCGTTTGATTCTCAAACTTTTTGGATATAGTTTCATTAGATCGACGGTTACTATCTGGCATGGTTGACTGCGTTGTTGTGGTCTCATGGTACCACGTAGAGTGATAGTACGCTTAGAAATGACTCACAATATGCAGTTTCTGACGTGGCGCTTAATTTCAAGGTTAACCGGGGTCAGAAAGTGTGTTTTTTAACAATTCAAAACGTTTCCTCGGTCCCCGGATTACCTACGTTATGATAGACGTGGAAATTGTTGGGCACTTTAGGTACCGCGAACTTAAATACATAGACCTTTAATGGAGAATCGCTAGTTGTGCGTTGCCAGATTAGCTAGTCAACGATGCAACTGCTGGTTTCTAGAGTCAGGAATTCCTAATGTCATTAAGCAGGGGCGGAACATTCGTGTTTCAGCGTACCGGTGTAGGTTGTACCTGCTAGGTAGCTATGGAAGGTAGGATTCGCTTGACGTCATCCAGGTTGTTAGGTATATCCTCTACTGGATTTCATAAGAAAAAGTCCGCTAAGTGATTTTCGCGTCCTGGGCAGTGCTTGGTAGTAGGATTGTATTCCTAAAACAGAGCAGCTCATAATTTTAGTTTATCTGGGGACTCCTTGGCTGTGCATAACCAAATAAGCAGTCTGTTATCGGTGCGTGGGGTAAATGATCGACCCTCCAAGAAGGGCCGATACTTCTTGATAGCTCAGATCATCACCGGGCACTCTTGCTATTTGCTGTGGTATTTGGCCTTAGTAGCTTTGAACTTGGCGCTGGCGTAACTAATGCCGCTACGCTGTCTATCAGGCCTTACTTGGCAAGAAGCGACCATTCAAGTGATCACCGCAGGTCTAAGAAGCAGGTCGCTTCTTGCTGATTGAATCTGTCAGATGGGAAGTGAGCTACAAGTAGCGAGATACGTTCTTAAGGAGCCAGCCACTCGTACCGTGGAAGGACTGTAACTGCTTACGCATTATTGGAGGTGGTGCTAGTCACAATTTACGGAATATGGGGAGAGACCGATTTCTATCGGTGGTGATCTGATAACCGAGGTATATGAGCCCAGAAACCTTAAAGACACCATTATTGATGGATACTGTAAAACCATGGATTTGCAGCCTTTCCAGGACCAGGGCCAGGTATCTAAAGTGTTATTTCGGTGTATTTAAGTTCATGATGTCATCTAAATAGATCAGACAGAAGTCTTCGAGATATCCAGTGAAAACCTCCTGCCATATCAAGCGCTGGAAAGTACCTGGGGTTCCCTTGAATCCAAATAGCATGACTCGAAACACGATACAGCTTTGAATGTGGTGAATTAAATTAAGTCTGGTGCCATGGAAATCCACCAATAGCCACTCTTAAAATCGAGCTTGAAGAAACACACAGCTGCTTTGATGTATTTGACCACGTGGTGTATATAAGGCACATACTGAGACGTATCCTCGGTGATGGAATTTAGACGTTTGTTTGGTGTCTACGCTGGGCTTCTTGCATCTGACTTTTAAAGCTCATCCGCATCCTTCTCTACTTAAATCGCCATAGTAAGTAGGTCGGCATAAGTGGTGTACGTGTGGCATCGTAACTGTAAGCGTGAGGCTGGTCGGATGACCTTTATAACAGTGGTTACCATTACCTTATCGGGGGCTAAGAGATAATCCTCTCAACCAGGCGATATTTCTCTTGGAGGAATGCTATGACTGGTTCCTTCTTTTTGTTTTTGGACTGATGTATTGAATAAAGCTCTTAGTGTAGTATCCCTTGAATATATAGGCTGTCAAATCTTGAGTAGAGTAAGTTGCTTAACTGCTCTAGGGTCAAGGACAGGTATTTATAAGGTTGCCACCATTTCTCTGCTTCTCCTCGAAGTCCATTGGCAACCGTAAGAGTCTACTAAGTTTCTGGCATTTTGTGAGCCATAAAGTAATCTTAACATTGCGTGAGGTAGGCTTAGTGGGCCTTCGGGTCTTTGTGGCTGTAGGCTACGTAGGTCAGTAGCTCTGGCAGTTGGATTCGGGCACTTTTCATAAGTGTTGCTAGTACTTTCTTGAGACAGTGGTCTGGGTGTCCCGCATTTTCTTCTTTTTGACATTCTTCTTATGCCTTTTTTTTTAGAGTTAAGTAACTTGTGTGTGTCGAGGACCAATAAGTGTTTTTTCCTACCTAGGAGACGTTTGAGCTGATTGCGGGTCAGGCGACGACTAGTCGGCAGTGCTGAAGGACTCAGGGGCTTGCGGTTTCCTCCCTGCAGCGTCAAACTGTTAGCGCGTCATATGGGTTGGCTGTGAACATGGTAAGGGGTGGGCAAAGATGAGTAAGAGAGGTGTGATGACGGCCCGGGGTGTTCCTTAGAGGCTAGGGGGCCTGTATCGTAAGCCTATTAGGGCCAGAGACATCTTACTCGCCTCCCATTGCGTGGTATCAGAGTCCTCTTTCTTAGCCCCCTCTTCGTCGTTGGAGCTGTTGAGTAGCTGAGCCGTGATGCGTATTGAACGCTTGACGGCCAGTTTGGAATCGTTTGGCTTCTCGTTATCATTGATGTGAAACCCTCTTATGCTGCGTTTGGACTTCTCACTTGAGCAGTAAAAATTTCAAAGCGTTACTCGTTTCCGTCACGCAAAGAAGGGCATAGAGGGAGGGGGCAGGGGAGAGAAAGATAGGAGATTTGTGTAGGTCCGTTCGTACATTTAAAGAGTCGGTTAGAATTTACATGTATAGATCTGTAGGTACTCCAACGCTCCCACAAAGCCAACGCTACGTGGCAACACCACCGCGCTGCAAGCAGAAACTAGAGCCACAAAGCAATCTCGCGTTGCTCTTGCCTTACCTGACTGACATCAGACTTTCTCCCTGTGATGCAGCTTGAATATGCTACAGCTGCTCTTGCAGTTCGCCTTTTGTCAGTGATCTTATTAAGCTAATTATAGTATATCAATAAACATCAAGTCTATATTTTGTATAAGCGTGTGCTTTATCGTCTACTTCCACCCCAATCTCCAATGGATTTTTGATTTTAAGGATTATATAATGAAGCCCCCTGGTACAGAGATGCAAACTTACGTAGTAGGTGACAAATTTTCTCGCAAACTCAGGTGATTAGCATCACTAGCAAAAGAAAAACGTAGGCTTACCTGTGGGAGTTCAATGACTTAATCAATATTCAATAGAATACCTCGGAATTTTTCACAAAATCCGATACTTTTTAACTTCTAATCTGAAAGCTAAGGCTTTTTCCACAAGACTTTGGCACTCTCATTAGAATGGCCGTTGATTAATTAAAAAAATTTGGTTGTTTTTATCACTTATACAAGCTAACCCATAAAAATACTCATTAGGAAGTGCTATATAAAGTCAATAATACCTCAAAATTTTGCGGGATAAGTGATATAAATAATTATACCGTTGGATTCAGAACATTTTTAATTATCACATTGACTTTGCCTAGGTTCAGGAACTGTTACGAGGGCGCTTCCTTAAGCACGTTGTCGCTACACATGTGCGTTAATGTACTCGTTAATGTACACATGTAAATGTGTAACATAAATTATCATACTAGTACAAATGTTTTAATTTTTAATTATTATTTAATTCATATTACTAATAATGTTCAGAACACAAAAAAACAATGGAAATTACATAAATGTTGCTAGCATTTACTGTTTTAACATCTTTCTAAGATCGCACGTGACACTATCGGCTTTTATTATTATTATTATTATTATTATTATTATTATTATTTTTTTTTTTTATTGACATATATACATATTTCAACGACGAGGCCTTTTTTGCTCACACCGGTTGTCTTTCTTCTAGCGATTTCCTGATGAAGCCTGCTTAGAGTAAGGGATTAACTGTACAATACTCTTGAGAGTGGGCCTTGTAGAGTTTGTTGGACCATCCGGACTTAGCGCTGGAGACAGAGTAGTCGGCAGTGTGGGACGACGATGGGTGGGAACAGCGGGTTTTAGGGGAGACGTCTGGAGACGTTAGGTTAGGTCCACAGAGGTAGTCGCAGAAGGGGGTGACGGTGTGACTCTGGTATATAAATAGCTCTGAAACGCATACATAATAGAATTTCTTACTCGAGACATAATAAGTTTATCCTGATCAAAGTTAGATCACATGATAAACAATTGTTGAATTAGTACAGTAAGCAATTTTTATGTCAGATACTTTCAAACTAATGGTAAAAATGTAGGACGTCTTAGATATCAAACAAAGAGTCATTACATTAATAAATAGTAATTTTAAAGTATCACACTAGTATTGTTACGCTGTAAACATTTATATTAATCACAAAATTACGAACCTAAAAAGCTATGAAATCAATTGAGAAATTATACAGTTTTGTACTCAGAAAAATAAACTAAAATTTTGAAGTATGGTATCTCATTTATAAACTGCAATTACAGTTTTGTAAAAATACTTATTTAAAAAACGGTTACGACTAGCATGAACTATGTTAAACCCAGATCGTCAAATTTTTCTCTACAACAATTATAATGTCATGAAAGTCGATACAAATTTTCATACAATTTGAAGTAGATTAGTATTATCATACGATAGGAGATAAAAAATGTTCTGACATTAAAACGAACGTTGTTTTATATTTTTTAACACCAGCGAGAATTTTTAAAACTTATGTGATGAAAAATGTTTATCTTTTTGTTCTGTTTTGTAGTATTTACTGTTGTGCTATGCCCATATAATAAGATGTTTTGAATATTAAAAGTAGAAATAAGACTTTGCTGTCATAACACCGGCTTGTAGTACTGCACCAGACGAATTTAGTAACTTCAAGCCTGAAACAACAAGAGCACCAAACCGTCTTTAAGTGTGCAGTAATAAAACGTCCTATTAATCACGGCTACTAATTGTAGCCAATATGACTTACTGTTGGCATCATGCCTCGTTTCAAATGCACTACCACATATTCTGAAGGCTCAGCCTAAAGCTACCTCTATTTGAACATTTTTACATCCGCACATCTCATCTTCAGTATAACAACAAGTTTGCTATCTATTTTTTTTAGTGCAGTGTGTTATTATATACCCAATCAATGCCTGCTTTCTAAATTTTCCCTACATGTTTCATGCACCACTCAACATTTGTAATTTACGCTGGTAAAAACATTAATTAAAAAAGAACACTTTGCAATTCTATTTAAAATATTATAGGATTACTTGAGTATGGTCGATAAATATCTTGGAAGTCTGCAAACCGTCTAAGGCTCAGTATTAGGTTGTGCATCATTTGATTATATTGATTATTTCCATCAGATTGCATGAAACAAAAGTAATGTAGATAAAACAATATTGATATAGTATGATATAGCAGTGTTTTATTGTCAGACGAAAGGAGAAAAAGAGTTTATAACGATGCTAATTTATAATTTTTTTATTACAGGTAGAAATGAATGGCTTGACTGGAATAATAAAATTTGATAACCAAGGTTTTCGTACCGATTTTACGTTAGATATTATTGAGATAAATACTAAAGATGGATTAAAAAAGATCGGTTCATGGAATAGTACAGAAGGAGTTAATTTTACTAGAACGTATGGAGAAGTATACACCCATATAGTTGATAGCTTGCACAATAAAACATTCGTCGTAACTACAATATTGGCAAGTAGAAACATTTTTATCACCTTATTAAGCAAAATAGACTAATACAAAGAAAAAATTAAAGTACTAAGCTGGTACGAAAAAAAAGTTAAAATTTGTTACAAATAAATAATGACACCAAAACTCTTCTTTACTCTATTTATGTATGAAAAATAAGGCAAATAATCATGTTCTAAAACGAATCATTTCATAGTCTCTCAGCTGACATTTATAGTCTTCTTGCGTGTTCTTATTTTATGTATATTCTAGCTATTGGAAAGAATCTTACTAGACACTTGAACGAGATGTGATTTAGATATATTAAGAAGCATGTCTACAGCTAGCGTATAATAAGGGAGCATAACATTATGATTAACTACGTATGCATACTTTACACTTAGGTACAGGCATATATATACTAATATTCATCCATACACAGATATATATATATATATATACAGACATACCTAAATTTATGCATATATACATACACATATTCCCATGTATAGTGACTTATGCTGACATTTTATAAGTGAGTATATAATTATACGGATAATGTTAAAATTATGCGAATGTCCGCATAAGTTTTTTTAACTTTAGATGTGTATCGATATTTGTGCAGACATTTGAGGTCGTTCTTAAATAAAAACCGTAATTTGAATTAGCGAACTAGACGGAGAGAGCGAAGCGAGATGTACTATATGCGACCAATTACATCACTTTGTCCACATGAGCCCACATTAAGATGTACATATATATATATATATATATATATATATATATATGCATGCACAAATACGGACATAAATACATACATGCATACATGTACGCACGAACGCACGCAGACCCACACACATACACACTTACATACATACCTACATACATCTGTACAAACATAACTACCTACATACATCCATACATGCATTCATACATACATTCATTCACCTGCATACATACATAAATACATACATCTATAAATACATACATACATACATTAATACATAAATGCATACATACATGCATACATACATGTATTATTCATACATAACACACTTTATTAATACTAACATGGATACAGTAAATTAGTATGGTTGAAGCTAATAGCCCTCGTTGCCCCCACTCCTGACCCCACACTAATCCTACTCCTAACAGGGGGAACCCCCCCCCCCCGCCAGGCCCCCCCCAGACTCCCCCTTTCAGCCCTCCCCCCCCCCCTTATTTGAGGCCCCCCCCCCCCCCCCCCCCCCACAGCCCACCACACCCTAGCTACAGAAAAAGGGAAGAATATTTTGGGTTTTTTTGTCTTTAAAAATGGTTCAGCCCCTTTATCGGCGCTCTGAATTTTAAGTATGACATTCCACGTCCCTTCTCCTGCTTCTGACGCCCCAAAGCTTTTTTACGCAAATCTCGCCCTAGAGTCCAAGGCACCTAGCAACGCTAAATATGTCTATGGTACGAGAAACATACAAATATACGTGTGTAAAGAAGGCATTGAAATAGGCTGATTGGCTGATTTAAAAGATGCTTACTACTTGACTGTGTAGTGTAGAGCAGGAACAGAGTTGTGGCTCTATCTTCGAAAATCACGCGATTCATCACGTAACAAATCGCGCGGTTTATTGTATGATTTGTCACACGACTTATTTCGTAACATTATTGAGCGAAATATCACGCAACTTATTACGCGATTAGTCGTGTGACTTATTGCGCGCTTTTTCTAGAAATCGAATAAAATAAATTATAAGGGTCATACTGCTTATTGTAATAATTTCAAGAATAAATTACCTGTAATTATCATCGCAGAACTCACGATCTTTATGTTTATACCAAGGGAATGGATAATGACAATCAGATTAATGTACAATAAAAACAACAATAATTTGAAAGATGATAACAAGGAAAACGAGAACAAAAAGGAGGTTGACAATGTGGATGACTATGACGATGCCTTAAAAAACAACGATGATGTATGCATTATCAATGACAAGGTTGAGGCCAGTTACGACAATAATAATAAGAGTGAGGACGACGATATTTCTCAATCAAGTACTATCTTGCTTCTTGATTTGTTGGATAAAAAAAGCTTACTGCAAATTCTCTTTTGTTTTGTAAACAATTAACTTCACAAAATAAATTTACGCAAAGCAAAACGTGCTTTTTCTTTAATGTATAATTTTTCAAGCCAACCTTTACGAAAGTTTTCATGTATAAGTTTTTGCGAACAAATTTACATAATTCTTGCATAAAATAGTGCAAGAAATGATGTATAAAAACTTGTATTTTTACTGAATGATTATTCGCACACATTCTTGAATTCAACCTTGCACATATCTAACGGTGCAAGAATAGCTGCAACGTTTTTTGGAAAATAATTCGCAAAACAAAAACGTGTAAGCAACGCATTATACAAGGCGTCTTGAACGGAAACACCATGAATGCTATGATTAAAAGAATATGTCTTATGGTTTTAGCGTTTGCATTTTTTCGTTGATGCAGAGTTCACTTGTCATGATATGGTAAATGTACAAAACAAATCAAAGGATTGAGAGGGGGACAAGGAAATCATTTTTTATCGAAACAAAGTATAGGAATGAATAAGGTTCATCACAGGCGATACTTCGTAAGAGCTGCACAATTCCACGTTTCCAGTAGTCAGAAGTAGTACACAGAGAGAAGTGTTCAGTCTGTCGCAGCGTGACGAGCTCTTTGATAAGAGAGGGACACAATATCACTGCTGCGTGTACTGCTGGCAGAGCGGGAGAGCATGCTTCGGCACTTTGTACAAATCGTACAGTGGGATCGTCACTGCCGGCACGAAGCTGCACATTGTTGTCATTGGCTCTAGACGTGCGGAACACTCTCTCCCAGTCTGCCAAGCAGTACACGCAGCCGTGATACTGTGTCTCTCTCATACGGCGGGCGCGTCACGCTGCGACGGGCTGAACACTTCTCTCGTATAGGAGCCGTAACCGCCGAATGAACGTTATTTCACAAAGTCATAGTAGTCAAAATATTACCAAATAAAACAGTGCAGATCCTAATAAACAATTGTGTTTATCGTATAAATACTATATCATTAGGATTTCTTTCTAGAAAGTAAATGTTTCAATGTAAATTTATACTAAAAGGTTTAGGTACAAAGTATTAGCATGACTGTTAAATATTTTCCAATTAAATAATATATCACTGTTAGAGGCAAAAAGTGCAAAAAATATACGTACAAAGTTTCCAAGACCTAGTCGTTTAATAATGAAATAGTTATCTCTGAATGAAAATAAGAAATAAGTCATTTTTTGAAAACTACATTATTCTTTTAACTACGGCCTTCCTTAATCTAAGACCATCATAGGTTTTTGAAAAGAACTTTTATTCTAAAAGATCACATGGTTTTTCTACGCAGTCTCACCACTTAGCTTTTTGTAATAGTGATAGTTACAACGCACAAATAATATAATATCGTAAGTCAAAAATTTTAAATACTTTCTAAAATTGAAACAATTAACTGCAATAAAATAAAATTAAAAAAGAAATGTTTTTAGGAATGTCTCATAGACTGCTGCATAATGTTATTTTTAAAAGAATATATCCAGTTCGTATATGACTGAATCATTGTGTCTCTTGTTACTGGGTTAAAAAACTTAGTATTTAGGTTGTGTAATGTTTTTAAGATATTTTATTATATTCCTACATTATCAAGTAGGTGTCTTCCGGGTTAATATATTTAAAAGCTTTGGATTTAGGTCAAAATGTTAGTTTTAAAGTAATTTATTTATTTAAGATGATATGATCTCGCTGTCACCCGTAACTGAGTAAAAATTTTTCATATGTAGATGATGTTAATTATTTGATAATTTCGATAAATATTATATTAATAACTTACTGTCTATCAGGTTACTGAGTTTAAATGCTTGAAATAACGGTTATCTTTTTTTATCCATATTAATTGATCAAAATATTATATCATTTACTCGCTGTCTTTCCGGTTACTACGTTAAGAAACTTGAGATTCAGGTTATGGTGTTATATTTAAAAAAGTTCATTAAATAATATATTATCAACTCGCGGTCTTCTGGGTCACTGGGTTTGAACGCTATGGATTTAGGTTATGTTGTTCATTATTCATTAATCCATTTAAATATGATTTCATTAACTCGCTGTCCCCCAGGTTTCCGGGATACAATGCTAAGCATCTATATTATCTACTAATTCTATTAATTACAAGCTTAAATACTATATAATTTATTGGCTGTACCCTAGGTAACTTGGTCAAATAGCTTAGAATGTAGGTTATTTTGTCATTCAATCATTAATTTTTTCGAATATATAGTATAGTCACGCTATCTTGCAGGTTACAGGGTAAAAAAGCTTGGGATTTAAGTTATCACGTTGTTTTTAGATTAAATAATTTAATTATCATATTGTTGTATTTCTGCCCCTCAGGTTACTGAGTCAAAAAGCTCCAATGTGGATAATGTTGTTATTTTCAAAAAATGTATTTAATCAATCAATTATCGACTTGCTGTTGGGAATAAGCTTGGGATTTAGGTTATCATGTTTTTTTTTATATCATTTGATCCATACATTTTAATTTTGTATTTCTGTTCCTTAGGTTACTAGGTCAAAAAGCTTAAATGCAATTAACGTTATTCTTCTCAAACAATGTGTTTAATTAAGAAATTTTTGACCTGCTGTTTGCCAGGGTACTGTATAAAAAGCATGTCAGGTATGATACGTTATTATTTTGAACGTAATTTGTTTAATTGATACATCATGAACTTACTGTCTTCTGGTCAACTGACTAATAGAGCTTGTAATTAATGTTATGTAGCTAATTAATGACTAATCTATTCAAATATTATGCTAGTGTTTTGCTGTCTTCTAGGATACCGGGTCCAAAAGCTTAAAATGTTGGTAATGTTGATATGTTTAAAATATATAATTATACACTATACTACAAACTTGCTGTCTGCCAGTGTAATATACTAAAAAGCTTGGATTTTTAAAATAACTTTTTTTTAGTAAATGATTTATTTAAATTATAATTTTTTAATATGCTATCCCCCGGGTTACAGGGTTACAGAGCTTGAGGTTCTGGTTTCCACGGTATATTTACAATACATTATTTGATTATTATATCATCAATTTACTGCTTTCTAGGTTAGTTAATTTTAAGCTTAGCATGCAGGTTATTTTTTTTCGAATTATTTATTTACTTATTCTAATATTAACTTACCCTTTTTCGAGTAAGTAGGTTAAAAGGCTCCGAATTTAGGTTATGTTGTAAATTATTCAATAATTTATTCAATTACATTTGATTAACACGCTGACTCCCAGGATTTCAGGTTGAGACACTTAGGATTTAGGATATCTTGTCATTTTCATAAATATTTCTTAGAATAAAATATTATTATCTTGCTGTCTCCCAGGTTCCTAGGCCAAATTGCTTGTAATGTAGGTTACGATGTTATTTATTTATTAATTTTTTTTTTAATGTAGTATTATCTTGCTGTCTTCTAGTTCAGTCATGTTGTTATGTCCAAAGTAATT
This sequence comes from Copidosoma aretas, assembly GCA_030522625.1. Classification (NCBI taxonomy): domain Eukaryota; kingdom Metazoa; phylum Arthropoda; class Insecta; order Hymenoptera; family Encyrtidae; genus Copidosoma; species Copidosoma aretas. The sequence goes on along the minus strand of JAPYYV010002107.1, from coordinate 410 downwards.
TGTTTCATTCATGTGTTATCAACTTGCTGTCTTTCTTATTACAGGATCAAACAGCTTGAGATTCTGGTTCCGTTGTTATTTTTATAGTGATTTATTAAAATAAAATACTGTTAGCCTGCTCTTCTTCAGATGGTTGATTTAAAAAGTTTGTGATTAAGGTTATATTATTGATGACTTGATCATTGATTAGAATATTTAAATATCTTGTTAATAAAAGGAGAATCAACGTAATAAAACAGAAGAACATTTGATTAATCACTAATCACTAATAATTCTTGTTGCGGTCGAACTTGAAGTTTTCTTGATTTGCGCTGCATAACATCTTTCAAGCTCGGGTTCAGTGAGTAATTTGATGACCTTTGTTATTGGTCTCTTAAACGTGGAGGCTGCGGTCTTGACAGAAACTACTC
>JAPYYV010002106.1:0-27846 GCA_030522625.1 Copidosoma aretas | reverse complement strand
TTGCGTTTATTTATTATTTAAACATTGTTCATAAGTTTTGTTCCACGACTAAAATCATTATGTGGTCTTTCTTGTTTAAATACGAAGAAAATAAGCCCTTTTGCATGACTCTATTATTCTGCTGATGGAAGTTATATGAACTTTATTAAATAAGTTGCTAAAAGAGGCGGTTTTTCGCGTTTATTTATTATTTAAACATTGTTTATAAATTTTGTGCCACGACTAGAATAGTCAGGTATTGTTTCTCATTCAAATACGAAGAGACTAAGCCCTGTTGCATGACTCTATCATTATGCTGATAGAAGTTATATGAACTTTATTTAATAAATTGCTAAAATAGGTGGTTTTTCGCGTTCATTTATTATTTTAACATTGTTTATAAGTATTGTGCTACGACTAAAATCATTAGGTTGTCTTTCTAGTTTAAATACAAAGAAAATAAGCCCTGTTGTATTACTATATGACTCCGCTGATAGAAGTTATATGAACTTTATTGAATAAACTGCCAAAGTAAGTGGTTTTTCGCGTTTATTTATTATTTTAACATTGTTTATAAGTTTTGTGCTACGACTAAAATCATTAGGTGGTCTTTCTCGTTTAAATCTTAATCATAAGATATTGTTTTGAATTCAAATACAAAGAGAGTAAGCCCTGTTGCATGACTCTATTATTTTGCTGATAGAGGTTACATGAACTTTATTGAAAAATTTTGCTAAAATAGGTGGTTTTCGCGTTTATTTATTATTTAAACATTATTTTGATCATTTGTGCCACGACTAAAATCATTAGGTGGTCTTTCTTGTTTGAATACGAAGGAAATAAGCCCTGTTGCGTGACTCTATTATTTCGTTTGAAAATTTTTTTTTTTGCGGACTGCTTTATATAGTACGTCGGCTAGGTCCGTCGGCTAGCTTCAGCTTCATATTACAAGCAAAAAGTTTCAAAAATGAATTTTGAATTTCATAAGCTTCAATGTTATATGAATTTAAAGCTTTATTTTCTTGATTCCCACCTCGATGAATTTCCTGAGAATCTTGGAGACTACAGTGAAGAGCAGGGAAAACGTTTCCCCCCAAGATATCAAAGTCATGGAAACGCGGTATCAAGGCCGGTGAGACGATAACATGATGGCCGATTACTGTTGGACGCTACAGACAAAATCGGCGAAAAATCATAAAGGAAATCGTTCTTCGTTACACAGATCGTTTGAATATAAAAGAACCCGATATAGCTGCAAAAATGAATAAAGGCTAAAGCTCGATTTTTTACAAAATTAATTCGTGCATTGATGTATACATTTATTTTATCCATACAAAATTATTTATATCTATGTTTATAATTTTAACTTATTTTGTTATTCGTTTATATTTATTTATATATATTTTAATGTATTCACACGTCTTTTTAAATCCTTAAGGGCTGTATGATGTACAAATCCCGATCACGCAACCTAGCGGTGTACTTTGGGTAATGGTAATGCTGACGGTTCTTCAAATATTGTAGTCTTACAAACCCATAACTTGTGAGAATATTCGGTGTATATTTTGTAAGATCTACGCCTTCAATAAGTAAGAGTTAAGTTAGAGATTAAGAGTTACTTTTATAGTATTTTGATTACAGGAATATAAGGTTATCAAAATTTAGGAAAAGAAGTTTAAAGAATTCTAAAGATGTATATTTCATGTAAGATTTGATAAGTTATCAGGTTACAGATTTTAAATAGTTTAGGATCATTATAATGAAAGAGATTAGTATCTTTTTAAGTGTATTTTACTACGGTATTTTTCAAGTGTATTTTACTACGGTGGATTTTGGAGTGTTTTCGAGGTTAGGTCAAAATTCTGACGTGCTGGAGTGAAACTGACCTCGGATTTAGATTTAGCGACCCCAAAAACATATTTTACACCCAGCGGAAGGTGATTCTTTTCTGAATGTGTTGTTAAATGCTGTCAATAATGTCATGATACCTATCATCTCTCATAACCTTTTCATGGTTGACCGTCATTGGAATCATAATTGACTTTTCTTGCGGGAAAGAATCACCCTTCGCTGGGTGTACATAGTCGGACCCCTGGACCAAAATTTAAATTTTTTTTATGATTTTAGTGGAGATTAATGTGTTTTTTGAGGTTAGGTCAAAATCCTGACGTGCTAGGGTGAAACTGACCTCGTATTTCGATTAACTGACCCCAAAAACGTACGATGTACATTGTCGGACCCCTAGACCAAAATTTTAATTTTTTTGTATGATTTTGGTAGATTTTAAAGTGTTTTTTGAGGTTAGGTCAAAATCCTGACGTGCTGGGGTGAAACTGACCTAGGATTTAGATTCAGCGACTCAAAAAACGTATGATATACATGGTCGGACCCCTAGACCAAAATTTTTATTTTTTTTTATGATTTTAGTTGATTTTAAAGTGTTTTTGAGGTTAGGTCAAAATCTTGACATGCTGAGGTGAAACTGACCTCGGATTTGGATTCAGAGACCCCAAAAACGTATGATGTACATGTTTAGACCCCCAGATAAAAAAAAATTTTCTTTTTTGTGTGGCTGTGTTATTAATAAAACATACAGATTCTATATATTTTTTCCAATTTGAAAAAAAATTTTAATAATGTTTCCGTCAAAATTTATTTTTTTTATCTAGGCTGAACATAATTTGTATGATAAGGTTAACATTTAAAAAAAAATATCAGAATTATAAGAATAATATTAAAAAGAATATTCAATAATAAATTGTATACAACGTATAATAGAAATCAAAGAAAAAACAGAATGAAAAAAAAAACGAATAAAATATTAATTTATATATAGAATTTAAATATGGGGGGTTGGCACGCAGAGCGCGTAGGGGTACGAAGCCCCACTAGTATATCTATAAGTATATTTATTATGTATGATAGCTAATTAAAATAAATAATATTTCATTAATTACATAACAAATATAAAATTATTTAACAAGTGTGGGATTCACCTGAAATTAGAGAAACGACATTTAAAGTTTATTTTTTAGCTGTCAATTCTCTTACACAATCTTTAGTATTAAAGTTTTCTTAAACAGACATTACACGACATATTTATTAACACTTCATGACATAACTGTCCGGTCAAGCCTCGCCCAAGCTATACACTCCTTATCGTGTAAGGTAATTTTTATCTTTACTGACACTCAAGAGCGCTGCAGTCTATTAATGCTGCGGGATCATTTAGATGAAAAACTGTAATTTCTTTACATTCTCCCCCTTCAGGGAGATATTACTATTCTTCTTCGTCTTCTTCTCCTTCTTCTGTATTGTCAACCGGTATAAGTTTAGTAATGTGAAAAAGGTTTGATTATATTTTTCTGTGCCCCGTATTGATTTTATAAATAGATTCTGAAATTTTTTCTAGTATCTCAAACGGTCCAATTTTCAGTTCATTTAATTTTTTTCTGTTTAATTTGTTGCCGTTTTCCACGTACACCAGATCCCCCACTTCAAAATCATGTTGATTTTTTCCTTGTCAAATAATTGTTTATTTTATTGTGTGATTTTTTAGTATTTCACTATGCGGTTTTTCGGTCTTTTAACTAATTACTGTTGGTTTTTCATTTTTTAAGTTCGTTTGGCAAAACTGATACATATGATCCATTTAGAAAATATTTAGGTGCAAAGTTGGTGACTGTATGTTCTGTTTCGTTATATTGACTTACAACTTCAGGGGCGATTCTCGTCCATGCTGTTTTTGTTTCTTTTTCGTTAATTTCACATCAAATATTATTTACTAGTGTTTGCTTAAGTCTTTCGTTAAGTCCGTTTGAGAACGGTGCATTGACTGCTGTAAGAATCATATTTATTCCTTTTTTCGAAGAAATGCTTTGAATTCTTTCGAATTCATTTTTGGGTATTGGTCTGCTAGAAAAATACTAATTTCATGTACGTTTGGTATGTTGTTAACTTGTTTTATAAAGTCATTTGCACATTAAGTTTTTGAAGTTACTATGTATGCATATCTTGTAAAATGGTCCACTAGGAGGTGGATGAATTTTTTTGTCGATCTTGAACCTCCGAAACCTTTTATTGCGTCTACTGATATTATTTTAAAGGATTTCGTTGCTGGACCAAAATGTGACATAAAACCAATTTTTTTTGTTCCTTTCGATTTATTCTTTATGCAAGTACTGCATCTGCTAATTATTTGTTTGATGTTCTTTGTAAAAAATTTTGCTGTATATAGTGGGCTGATTTTTGTTTGCAATTCTTTTGTGCCTATGTGCCCCTTATTCTTATGTATCTTCTTAATGAACTTCATACTAAATTCTTCAGAAGCTATGATTTTTCTCTTTTTCTTAGTTTTTTTCGTAATATATGTTGTTTTATAAGGTTAGTTCTGTTTTCATATTCTTCATATTTATAATCCCGTTCTGATCTGTGACAACGTCATCTACTGTTATTAGATTCATTACTTCTAGTTGTTCATCTGTGTTTACATTTGGGTTCAAAACTGGGTGTCTGCATAGACAGTCTGCTTCTAAATTGTTTCTTCCTGGGGAGTATTGTATATTGAAGCTATATTGTGATAAATAGTAAGTTAGATATCCTAATCCTTCAACTGTCCTAGATCTGATGTTCAATTTTTCTAGCGGCTTGTGGTACGTGTGGACTGTAAATGATTCCCCGATAAGCCAATATCGCTAGAATCTTATTACTTCTTTTATTGCTAGGCATTCTAAGTACATTTCTTTCTTATTTTTTTGTGCTTTGTTTAGTTTTTTTGATAAATATGCTACTGGTGTTTTCTCACCATTTAGTTGGATTTGTTTTAAAATTGCACTTGGTGATGTTTCTATTGTTTTTTAAGGTTACAAGTTTGGAATGTATCAATAAAATATTAGCACCTGAGTCATATTTTATGTATTTCCGTTTTACCATCTAGGGTTAGTTTGACTCGTATTAATGGTGTTATCATTCATTTTTTGTATCTTCATTAATTAATTCAGCATCAGTTGTTGAGTTATTGATGACTTGATGAGCTTTGTCATTATACTCTAACATTTTAAAATAGCATTACGATTCAGGATGAAAACGCGTTCCTTTTCCTAATTTTTTACATATTGTGCATAGTTTTCTTTGCCCGGTTTCTTTGTAGTCTGACTTTGATTTTTTTCAAATTCTTTTTTTTTCCCCTAAACTATCGTGTTTACTGATTTCTGTAAATAACTGCGTTGCGAGCCTTACTGATTCCTTATCAATCTTATCTATTACTTCGTCTGGAAAACCACTCACGATAAGGTTTATCATCGTTAAGTCATTAATAGCCTTATTCACTTCGAGTAGAAGTGTTTCTTTCTTTACTGCAGGGAGCCTGATTGATATTTAAAATTGAATGCGTATTTTACTTGAGTCCAACCTTTATTTCCATATATTACGCAAATTTTCGTTTTCCATCTGTTCCACTCCAAGTAATTAGAAAATTTCATCATCATGCTACTATACCAATCGAAACATGGTTTTTTCAACATATTTCTTAGAATTTCAATTTTTTTCTCATTTTTGTCTATTTCAAACGTATCACACTCTTTTTCAAATTCATTTGTCCATTGGTTTGCATTTGTAACTCTATTTGAAAATTCATCTAGTACAAACTTTTCAGCAATGTTCTTTATGTTCAACGACTTACCATTTCAGTGACATCCTCTAAGTATTGGTCTTCAAACTGTACATTTTTTCCTTCACCTAGATAGATTGGTCTTAATATATCTGTTAGGAGAATCCATATTTTTCATAATCGATTTCTCTTTTTTATAGTATTCTTAACTTTAGTCACTGTACTCGTGGCGGCTAGCGCCGTATGTTTATAAAGTGATTCAAGTTCCAATGGTGATTCGTAGGTGCGTTTACTTGGTGTTGTAATTAAGTTCACGCATAAAAGATTTGTTTTATCCGTAGCTTCTAGCATAATAAAAGTGAATTGAAGTTTTTCCATTTTGCTTTATTTTATTATGCCGCTCATCTTCTTTAGTGACTAAAAATGTCGTTTCATAAGTCTATCTATTATGTAGGATAGCTAATTTAAATGATTCATTAATTACATAACAAATATAAAATTATTTAACAAGTGTGGGATTCACCTGAAATTAGAGAAACGACATTTAAAGTTTATTTTTTAGCTGTCAATTTTCTTACACAATCTTTAGTAATAAAGTATTTTTAAGCACACATAACACGACCTACTTATTAACACGTCATGACATGACTGTCCGGTCGAGCTACGCCCAAGCTATTCACTCTTTATTGTGTAAGGTAATTTTTATCTTTACAAGAGCAGTGCAGTCTAATAATGCCGCGCGATCATTTAAACGAAGAACTGTATATTCTTTTTATACACACACATATATATATATATATATATATCTTCTTATATTGTATAGTTTTATGGTTTTCGGGTGAGTACTAGCTACCCCTCGCTCCCCCCACTACATCCGCTCCCCCTCAGCTCCTCCTCAGCTCCCCCCATAATAAGGTGGATTCTTTTCTTTTTACCGTAAAATATGACCTCAAATAATTTGAGCTAGCTCCCCCTGCACCCCCGCCCCCCTGCCACTCGGCTCCTCACCAGACTCCCCCCTTACCTCCACCCCGGCTTCCCCCAAACATGTTCTTCCTTTCGTAATGAATTTTGACAACACTATTACTTTCTTATAAGTATACAAACACCGATATGAAAAACGAACTTGTATGAAAATTGATTATGTAGCAATAAATAATAATAAATAGATTAACGATATTCATAATCATACACCAAAAATTTATGATTATAAGTATGGAAGCAGTGGAAAGAATCCTATATGTTGAAACAAAAAGTATTATTTCGATCTTAGGGAGATAGATTTTGTATGTATCATTATAGATGTTGGGAAAATTCTGAAAGTAGCGATAAGACAAGCTTTTTTCCTGACGCACTCAAATACCTACACGCAAAATACTACTCTTGCAAGTTTCAAAGCTTCTCTCGGCATTCTTTATGCTAAGAATAACCTTGCGCTATAGCACTTATTAGGGTAATTTTTTACAAGAATATATCCATCGTTGAAAAAAAAATGTCTTGGGGAAAATATACATATTATGGAAGATGGCGAAAGACGTAGAGTTGGGTCCTCTGCCGACTCTGAAGGATAAGAAAAAACTAAAAGGCATCGGAGGTGTTTTTGTGTTATGTGATTATGTGCATGTAAAGGAAGTATAACCTACGAATTGGCGAAATTTACCAAGTTAAATAAGGGAGCAGATAATGTAGCCTGTGAAATAATTAAAAAGATTGAAAAGTGTAATTATGAATTGATGGTCATGAGCAAGAAACATGAACGGTTAATAAAAGAAAATCAAATTTTAAAGGCTGAGAAAAATAGAGATACTAAAATAAAGACAACCCAAAGGGAAAAACAAAAGGATCAAAATCAAAAGGAAGAGCACTATGATAATCAAAATGAAATTGACAGACTACAGGAAAGTAATCTTTTATTAAAAGAATTAAATCTAGAGCTAAAGAGCAAAAATGAATCACTACAACAACAAATTGAACTCATAAAGCTGGAAGGTACATAAGCACAGGCAGTAGAAATGTCTTTTGGTATTCAAAACATTAATTAAAACAAAACACTTATGAGGGCTAAAGAAAAATTAACAGAAATGGCGATACAAAGTGCAGACCAAAAGGAAATAAGTAAAATATTAAACAAAGTTAAATCCAAACTCAAGGGAAAAATGTCAAAGTTAATTTATTAAAAAAAGTAAATAATGAAAAAACAATATTAAAGTGTGAAACAAATAATGAGATTAAAACACTAATAAATTAGATGTCTAATATACAATATGAAAATGTTGATTTAAAAAAATCTGGAAAACTCTCTCATCAAAATCATAGGAGTCAACATGTCTGACGGTTCAAATAAGGATGACATCCAAAAAGAGCTAAGTATGAAAAATAATATCTCAGAAAATGATATTAAAGTTAACCATATTTATAAACCCAATACGTATGGATCTTCAAATGTTATAATAGAAGTGAAAAGCAATGCATATTTAACTTTGATGAGTAAAGGATATGTATACATTGGATGCCAAGGATGTACAATTTTTGATGAATATAATTTATCACGGTGTAAAAAGTGCTGTAGATATTTACATAGTAAAAATAAATGTGATCATACAACGAGGCGTGCAATCAGTGCTGGTAAACATGAAACTAGTAAGTGTGAAAAAATCGACCTGGAGGCTGTAAGGTGTGCTCTTTATAGTGAGGCTAATGCAAAATTATGGTCTTAATCTCGATGAAAAGCACAAGGTGAGTGATATTAAGAAGTGTTATTCTTTCAAGAGACTACTTAACAGAGTAATCACAGACACTGACTACCCATTTGAACCTGATACAAAATTTATAAAAAATAAGTAAAATGTGTAGCGTCGGCTATCAAGATATCTACAGAAAGGAAATAACTTGCAAAATGTCTCTGAATATTTAAATAAAGTAAGTTATAACAGCTTGAAGATACTATTAACAAATATAAGAAGTATAAGCTCTAATAAGCTAAACCTTGAAGCATATCTCAGTAAATTCACTACACAGCCTGATTTATTGATATGTACAGAGGCCTGGCTATCAGATGGTACAGCATTCCTAGATATTTAAAATTATTCACATTATACTAATTAATGTTATATGAATAAAGCGGATAGTGTCATAATATACGTCAAAAATAATGCCAAACATACAATAGAAACTCAAGTATTTGGCCAGCTAAGAACATTAACTGTTTCATTGTGGAATGGAGAACAGATTATAAAGATAACCGGTATATATAGATGCTTTGATTATAAAGACACAGACTTTCTTTATGATTTAGATACTTTTTTTCATACAATAGTTAAAGAAAAAGAACACATCGTCATAGGTGATATGAATATAAATATACTAGACGATGACAACATTTCTACTGAATATTAATACAACTTCTTAGAAAAAGGCTACTTACCAGGAGTGCAGAGCATAACAAGATTTAAGCACAATAACGAGGAGAAAGGGACACGTATAGATCATATTTACATAAGAACTAGTTTTGATTTTAAGGTGTACAAACTTACTGATAGAATAACTGACCACTACCCTCTGATTTGCCAATGTCAATGTCAATGTCAATGTGAGGCTAAGATTACAATTCCTATTATTGATCATAATACATTGCTTAATGCGGCTGATCAGATGGATTGGTATATTAGTCATAATGTAAACGATACTCATAATTTAGACATTGCAATAGAAAATATTCTAAGGTAAAAAATTGTGTTGCCCAGTCACTGATCGTACCAAAGAAAAATAACAAAAATAGAAAACCCTGGATAACCCAGGGCTTAAAAAAATCATGTAAAACTAAAGAAAATTTGTAGAAAATCTAGAAAAGAGACATCAATAATAAAATAGCGTTTGAATATTATAGAAATTACTGCAATACTTAAAAAAAATTTTTGATTAAAGCAAAAAATATATATGAATGTAAGATATTAGCAAAATGTGACAATAAAAAATTACGGTCGTTTGTTAAAAATAAGATTAACAAGAAGAAACATACGAAAGAGGTCTTGGACTATTTAAAAAATGATGAGGGTACTCAGATTACTGATATACCTTCAATAGCTGAAGCTCTTGATAAATATTTTAGTAAAATCGGGTATAAAACTACTACAAGTATTAAAGACCCAAAGACACAAAAAAATTTAAAGTTAGAACCGCGCTGTACGTCATCAATCTTCATGAAATATAATTTCCAAAAATCGATTAATCAACGTCAATAAAAACGAATCTCAAGAACGACGATGGAATAAAATTTTTTTTTGTTTCTAGACGTTTATTCGTATACAAAACCTAATAAAACAAGCCCTTGTTTAACGCGATCGGTCAATGACATCCTGAGAAATGACTGAATACATAAATTTTTTACTTCAACCTACGCAAATCTACATTATAAATTTTTTTAATTTCGTTTTGATACGTAATTTTTTTTTTTTTTTTTTTTCAAGGGGCGAGGCGGGGAAATATTTAAAAGACTTCTCCGGTCCGAGGGACCAGAAAGAGTGTCGGATTCATCCGGGTCCCTACTGCCTAGAACTAACTTTTTCGCATGGGGACCAGTGCAAAGCACTATGCCCCCCTAAAAGACAAGAGAATTTAGGGTGAGAAGGTAGTGATTGATAATAACGGAGAAATTTGGTGTCCGGCTCTCACTCAAAGAGATTAGTGAAGTGGCTCGTACGCGTCTGAGAGAAGCTCGAAGACGTAATTTTGTATAAAATTCATGTATTACTGAGAAATTCTGCGATAAAGTATAAATTAATGGCGAAAATCAATTTTCGGAAATCAGTAAAAGTGCAATAAAAAAAAAACAAATTCATAGAATCGAAATTTTATTATAAAGTGGTAATAGGTATTAAAAAACCAAAAAAACAGCCGCAGTTCCATTACAATAGGTCAAAAAAATCCTGAGATGTGACTGATTTCATGAATTCGTTACTCATGATAGTTATATTTATGTACATTATGTGGTGAATAAATAAATAAATAAAAAACAGAAAAGACACAGAAGAAGCCAGAATAATGGTAAACTGTTTCAAGAATCTACAAATAATTTGGACGATCAATTTGACGAACATACTTCATAGCTTAAGGACTAACATAAATATTATCGAAGCGTGACAATAGCATGAATCTATAAAATTCACAAGTCAGGGAAGAAGTAGAAGTACTTTAAAACTACAGAGAAGTGGCTTTTCAAATGTACCATACAAGATTTCAGAAATTATAATCGCTAATAATGTGAAAAAATCGGTAGAGAAATAAAAAGTGATAAAAGAGAGTAAGGCTGCTGTCAGAACAAAAGGAAGAACAAGATACCATATTTTTGTACTAAATAATTTAATTGAGAACCAATTAGAGTAAGTTGTCAATAAATTATATGCTGTGTTTGGAGACTTCAAAACAGAATTTGATAACGTCATTAGAGAAATATTCCGGGTCAAAATAAATTTAAGAGAAATGAGTATAAATGCCAAAAAAACTATGCAGAAACATTAAGATAAATATAATACAAAAATAAACTGGAAGTAAGGACAAAAAAAAAACTTCTTTTTAGGAATGAAAAAGGATAAAAATAGATCTGTTTCAATTAAAATTTAGGCATTGGAAGTTTTAAACAAGGACATGGACCGATGGACCCAGGAGGGTGGTTCTTGACAAAAAATTATCGTGGCACACAGAAAAAAACACAGGTAGGGTCTAATGAGCAGTCAAAGCAGTTTTAGGCTCAAGCAAAAGATCTGACGTTGAAAGTTTAAATTAAATATTATTTTTCATGGACTTAATGATTTAATTATATTGCACATACGTAGCTAAGACTTGCCTATGAAACAGAATAAAAATATGTAGAATGAATAGAAAGCAGATTCAAAATATAAAGGTGGGTTTAGATGCAAAGACATAGGAATATCTACGGAAGCTGGAGGCAGGCAAGGTAGGCATGGATTTGGGAATGAAAGAGGAAAGAAAAAGGGGAAAAAATAGATTCAGATTTACAAATATCATGTTGGGTTTGAATGCAAATATACCAGGATATTTATGAGGAATAGAGGAAGCAATAGTTAGCCTAGAAATAAGCATAAGAAAAAGAGAAAAAATTTACTTTTTGCACATGATAAAAATGAAAAAGAATAGATGGTCTTATTCATGCCTAATAGAAATATTAACGGACTTAAACAAGAAAAATCAAACGAAATAGACAAACAAGTTAAATTTGTATATGAAAAAGTAGAGGATGGGAAAACGTAGAATTCATAAAAAGAGCAGCAGAGGAAAATAAACTCGAGAAAATCAAAGATTATTTTTACAAAAGAAAGGAAGACTTTTGTCAATCATAAAATACAGAAAAACTGTATGGTTATTGACAAGTCTATATTATCCGTAAAATGTAAAAAAAAAGAAAAAAGCACATAGAAAAATAAAGGAAAAATTTAAAGATATAGGTGACAAACAAATGAAATAATAAATCAGTAAAAAATATAGGATTAAAAGATGATGGAGAGATATGCAGGAGGAAGATCTTTCATGTAAAAATATAAGATATTTATGTAGGTAAATAAAGCACAACAGTAGAGATTGAAAGTACAAAAATATGTCATGCGTTACAAATTATAATAGAATGTCAATGTAAAAAGAAATTCCAACATGTTGTATGTTCAATCAATTACATAAGTTACTCAATTGAAAATAATATTTGTACTCATTTAAGAGGATAAGAATTTTTGATAGTCATGAAACAAATAAAGAAAATGTAGAAGTATATAAAAATCTGTATAAGGAATGAAAAAATAATAAAATAAACAATTTACATTTACCAATATTAACAAAGAATTTTAAAATAATAATTTATTATAAACTTATATCCATAATTGATTCTTAAATGACCAAAAATAACAAACGAAGACTCATCACTATTTCTGTAATAAGGATTGCGTAAATATTGTATACATATTCATATGAATCAATATAAAGCTTGAATACCAATTAGAGCCATTAAAAGTATTCAATTATTAACAATTATTTGATAAGTCAGTAAACTCATTTCATATATTGACTATATTTGTTCGAATTTGTAGCAAATTTTTATGAGATCGCTTTGGTTATCTATATTTGTACACATATATGTGTATTAAAAAATAAATTTGTTTATTTACTATTCAGACATGAGGATAAAAATATTGAAAGATGGGGGTTGGCTTCGTTCAAACGAAAATTCCGTGATCGTTACTGGAATTATTCGGTGCAACAGAAGTTGCGTAGAAAACTTGAATTTGGTCAGTATCAGGTCGGGGGTAGCATCCTGGCCGGTGATAAAACATTTTTGTATCAGATCGCTGCTCAGTTTGGTTGTAATATAAAACACGCGCTCATGTGCGATAGAAATTCTCCCGATGATACCCTATTAGAGCTTTTGACTGAATTTGACGCAGATGTCCGGCGTCATCGTGGTAACTTACAAGATAAAAATCGGAGTAATGCAAATTTAAATAATCTTTCAACGTCGCATAATAATGTAAATCCGAACACCGTAAGTCGAAATAACAGTGATAATCCGAGTAATTATCGTGTTTGGTGATCCAATCATATCTCGCAGGATTATACTCAGCGACCATTCGAGCAAAAGGATAAGTCTCAACCAGATGAGAAAGAATTCGCGTTATCTTTTAATATTGATACCAATCAAGGCGATTTTGACGGTTTATTGGACGAATTAATTACCCTTGATCCACCAAAAAACCTTTGAAGGTTATGTTTCGAGAATTAAATCAAGGTACGCATTTCAAACCAAGTGTCAAATGTTAACGCGAAAATTTGACGATGAATGTGATCAAAACCCTCGTTCAATGGTTCATGATATGTCCGAGGAATTATTGCATGATATGAATCCGACCGGTCAAACAGTTCATCAAATATTGTATCCTGAAATTGAAGTGACATTGGTAGATATTTAACTATCGGCGTTATTAGATTCAGAAAGCGAAATTACTTGCGTGTCACAGGCCTTTTACCAGACACATAGTAATGAATTACAAATCTTACCCATACTGCCATTAACAGGCAAATATATTAAGGTGGTCACTGGTCAAAGATCCTATAAAGTTAAACGGCAAATTTTTATACCCACTCGATCCGGAAATTCCGTGATATACCTAACTTATCTTGTAATACCGAAATTTACGCACGACGTTATTATCGGTTTCGATACTTTTAGGAAATTAAATATTATCATGAATTCGTCTAACCGAGACGCGGAATTACAAATTGAAGATCAATACATAGTTTTACCATTATTGCAATATATAAAACAACTGGACAGCAGTAGTTATGTTCAATTCTCACAGTACGATGCTGAACGGAGGTTAGTGTTGAGTGTTGAGCGATGAGTCTGATCCAATTGATGAATCATATGAAATTAAGGATGGTGAAATAAATGATAAAGTAGATTTAACTCAGGTATCTGACGAACAAAAAAACGCGTAAAAAAATTGATTTTTTGGTATAAGCCCGTTTTGGAAAAACGTCAGCGGCTTATTAATACTTATACTCATACGCTCACATTAAAGGACAAAAGACCGTTCTTTACACGACGATACCAAATTTTATCAAATTATCGCACGTAAGTGCAAAATGAAATCGATAAAATGCTCAAGTTAAATATTGTACGTAAGTCATATAGCCCTTATATTGACCCTATCCGGATCGTCATAAAAAGGACGACACTGTACGTTTATGCTTTGACGCTCGGAAATTAAATAATCAATTAGTCGATGATTACGAGTCTCCTCCCGGATTGGAAGAACTGTTTCCGCGTCACCGGAATCCCAATTACATTTCTTAGTTAGATTTTACGAACAACACTTGCGACATTTGGAAATAATTTTTGATCGCTTTCAAAAACACAATTTAAGGGTAAATTTTTACAAATCGAGTTTTATGCAGCCTGAGATTGAATTTCTGGGACATGTGTTATCCGCCGAGGGGTTGAGACCACAAATAGAAAAGATAACAATAAAAATATTTCCAGTACCTCGAAATGCAAAAATTTGGCAATCTTTTTTAGGTTTTGTAAACTTTTACACTAAATTCGTGAAAAATTACTCAATATTTTCGCTGCTGTTAAATAAATTGTTACGTAAGGGGGAATAATTTATGTGGGGCGAGGAGCAATATAAAGCGTTTGAACAAATCAAAGATAGTTTGACGGCCGATGCAAGTGGGTACGCAATCGCAGCCGTCCTGTCGCAATTAAATAATCAAAATAAAGAAAAAATTTTTAGATCCGTAAGTCAATAGTTACGCGCCAGCGAATTGAATTATTTTACTACCGAGACGGAATTATTAGCGTTAGTATGGTTGCTCGATAGATTGCATACATATTTGCAAGGAGCCGTAAAAATATACGTTCGTTCTGACCATCAAGCTTTATTGTTTCTTAATACTCGTCAATTTAGTGGCTCTCGTCTACAAAAATGGCAGCTTGGGGGCTAACGCACGGTTGTTGCTTTCAATCCGTAAGTCAGGAGGTGGGTTCAATTCCCACTACAAAACGAATATAGATGTATTCTTGTTGCCGATATATCGATTACGTCTGAATTTTGCTTCCCATCTGTTGAATAATCCAATGATCATTGCTTTGTACAACAGTAATCGTCTCTGGATTATTCCTTTATTGATATTTCTCTATGTTAAAAATAATATGAATAAAATAATTACTCATAACGTTCATTACATTTGCACATATATATATAAAAAAACTCGCAAGTTGCATATGTAGGGGATAGGATTTATAATCAAACACACTCTTATAATTTCAAAATATACCAAACAATATTTTATTCAATCTTTGATTCTGCCGCTATTATCACAATTTATTATACGTATTCATATTTAATACAACTTCTATTTTATGAAAATTTGATTCTAACAAATTTTAAGATATTTAAATATTCGCGCTCTTTTCACAAATTCTTAATAATCGCACTAATCAATGTGGAGCTCCACTTTATCCCTTCAAAGCATAAATTCTAACCATACACTTAAAATCGTTAATCTAAATTTCTACCTTATCGCGTATAGAAATTCAAATATTGCCGCACTTTTATTCAACTGAATTTCTACAAGTGTTAGTTCTACTGTACATATATGGAGATATAATGTGGGTCACGCACAGGGTCCCAGGGGTATCAATCACTACCTTGATTAATCTCCCTGGGTACTTCACCTGATGCCGTGTTACCACCACACTATATGTAGGTACTCGGGAAATCGTATGCTCGCGTATAGCGGTCGATTCCCGATAATGCTTACGTTGCTGCTAGGATGTTCCTCACGAATATTGCTCTCTATCTGAATCACCTGCTCTCTTGAGTCAGACGCTTGCTACTGATCGGAATGACCGGGTCACCAAATAGTAGATGGTACTCTGAGTAGTCTACGACTTGGTCGTGTCTCGGGCCCAATGATGGGAACTAAGCTGGCTTCGACCACTGTCGCAAGCCGCTCGCTAATTGGCTTATTTTCATGGCTTCCGGACCGGGAGGAGAGAAAATGACAATGCATTCGAGCCACCGAATTTTCATGAGTGACGCGCAGCACTCGGTCACTCTGTTCGCGCCTTTCGCCGACGACAGTCATCTTCTGCTGATATCGCCGACATCGTGAGTATTTTAGTGTCTCTCGTCCGTACCACCGTTATATCCTATTTTGTGCACACGCGTATTGTTCGATTGAAGTGTTAATTTTCGTAAATAAATAGTACCTTTATCGCGTTCGTGGAGCGCGTTTGCTTACTCGCGTGCGCGGGCTCGCCGCGTACCGCGGGTTACACTATACACGAGCGTCCGTTGACCTCGTTTTCGCCGTGATTACCACCGACCGGGCACCTCGTCATCGTCGTCCTGATCTTGCGACCGCGCTTGGCCAGCCGGTCCATAGAGTGCGAGAACCTCTCTCCACTCCTACCTATCTGGACGTCCACCTTCTCGAGTGACCCGCGGAATCGACATCTTCGTCTTCCCGGTCGCTCAGACTTGGCACCACGTGCCTACCTGCTTGACGTCTGTCTGACTCGCGGAACCGACATCTTCGTCTTCCCGGTCGCTCGGACTCGGCATCACGTGCCTACCTACTTGACACTTGTCTCTACCGACAATATATCTCAACCTACACACACCTACACGCTGTTCACACCTGCACTATTATTTATTATAATTCAAGTTGCTGTTATTTAATTTCTGTCCGTTTAATAAATTGGGTTTTTTGTACCTCTTGGCTTTTTCCCATAATACTGTCTAATTATTCAGCGTTTTACCTGACCCGATCTTCCTGTTTTTTATTATGCATATTACAGATTATTTGGGGGAAAATTTCGTTTAATTGGTTGGTTATTTTTCATTACTGTTTCGATTAATTAGATTTGAATACGAGGTCTCTTCATCCGCGAAGAGATCCTCACATGTACATACAGGCTCCTACTTTTCATTATATACCCTTGCCTATACTTTACTGTGATGGGTATCTTACTTTTTGGGGCCTTCGCCTTCTAGCACTTGAGAAAATGGGGTACTAACGTAATATTTTATAATAAGTTGATTTAGTAATGGAAATAAGAAAACAATGATGTATACAAAAAATGGAACCCTTGCAATACATTAAAGTTAAAGAAAATGCAAGCGCCGATTTTTTGAGTCGATTGCAGTACTCTAATATTTCAAATGATACTGAATTACTTAGTAATTTAATACTCGCGGGCAAGCCCACGGTCTAATTAATTAATTTTTGGAAAAATTTTGGCGCGCTGAAGGGAGAGGACGAGCATGTTATTCGAATAATAGACGCTTTGTGAAACAAAAATGATCGTTTCATGCGACGGTTTGTATACAAAAGAGGTATTTTATATACAAAAGGAAGAAGAGCAGTTAAAATTTGTAACACCGATAATGAAATTAGATATCTTAATTAAGAGGATTCACTCGCTGTACGCGTACGCTGGATCATTTAAGACTTACAAATTATTACAAGATCATTTATTTCCTCCTAGTTTAAAAAAAACTGTGTATGATGTCGTAAAAAGTAATCCAAATTTGATTGTCAGAGCCAAACTCTGTCAGTCACATATCATATGACGTGTCATATTACTTGACATGAGTGTCAGGAATTTAAATTTTGTACTTCATTTTGACCGTCATGTCCACTCAAAAATTGACTGATAGTCATTTGACAAAATTTGTCAAAAAAGTTTAATTATTTGGGAAACATAAATTTTTACTAAATATTAAGTATTTTATTTATTTTTTATGTGAATCGTCACACTTTTTCAATAAAACTTTATCACAATTTTTAATTAATCTTCAACAAAATCTAAAAATCCTCATCCTCTATATAGATCCGACATGACGCGTCAAAAATTATTCTGTCAAGTCATCTCAAGTCATGTCAGTCAGAAAATAATAGCCATTTGACAATGACTGACATGAACGTCATTGACGTGACATGACACTTATCATGTGACAATCTCAGATTACTGATCGTAAAGCGTTGCCATCATTGTCAAATAAACAGAGTAATTACTCAAAAATTTCATGAGAAATATCAACCTATAATTGTCGAAAGACCCCATGAACTGTTATCAGTAGATTTCTTTGGTCTGTTACCAACATCCAAATATGGCTATAAATATATTTTGTCAGCGATTGACGTATTTTCTAAATTCGTTGTTTTATATCCGTTGCGCAAAGCCACGGCCGACGCATTGAATAGGTGGATTTTCCAAGATTATATACCTAAATATGGGATACCAGCAAAAATATTACACGTTCATGGTACCCATTTTACTTCTAAAAATGGATAAACAAACTCAAAGACATGGACATTTCTGTTATTTTTTCATCAATACGACATCCGCAATCAAATACAGTGGAACGTATCGATCGCGAACTTTCACGTTTCTTTCGCTCGTTACTATCAGGAAAGCATGCTGCGTGGTATAATCATCTCGATTTGATTAATTCACTAATAAATGAAGTAATTCACGAGTCCACAAAATTTACGCCTATTCAATTATTTTTGGGTAAAAGATCGGAATGAATATGGGAAAAATATTTGAAAATTCCGCGATTACGGGAAATTTCGCAAAAGGTCAAATTAACGTTGGCTCGTGAATATATGCATCATAAGTTACGAAAAAGGGCAAACAAACAGAATGAAAACTTAAAATATTTTATGTTCAAGCTAGATGATTATATTTTGATGAAGGCTTTGAAAGTATCTAGTACTAAAAGTAAACAAGTTGCGAAGTTCTTCGCGGTATATGAAGGCCCGTATAAGGTAGTTGACGTTGTCGATGACACGTACAAATTGTACGACGAGCAGGAAAATAAGATTCGGGAAAAATTTCATATGTCGCAGTTGAAGCCCTACTACGTCTGATATGAGGCTCATAAATATTGTACATGTATGCATGGCAGGGTCGAGTGCTTCTTCAAGTGGTATACAGTCAATTCGGTAACTTTGTTAAAAGATTGTCAGTAGCACATTGACCGCAATGGAGGGCTCGTCTGTAGGGATGAATGTTGTCGAACGTCGCGACGCGCAAGTGTGTGTTAATCCCAAAATGGTTGATTCGGATGCTTCGGCTTTTTTTCGGTGACCTTTTTGAAATACAGCGAGTGCCTGCGAAGTGATGCGAATGTATACCAGTAGTTAAGCCAGACGATAATCGGCGATTAAAAGCCGTAAAATTAAAAAAAAATGCCACTGCTAATACGCTAAGTCCTGGGTCTAATGTTGAGAATTCTATAAAGCATTTACAAAAAAAATGTTGCACATTGCCGAAAGGCCGGGAAGTGAAAGACCGACGGCACCACAGCCGATTGTGCGAGAGACAAGTTCGGCGGCGGAACTTTATCCGAATTTGTCTTCAAGAATGCAAAAAAAAAAGAAAAAAAAGAGGTCGAAATAACCTAGAATTCAGCAACAACGTTTGAAGGTGACTTGTTGTCGTTGGAACAGGCAAGCGCTGTCAATGAAAGGGAGAATGAGGGGAACGATGTCTTGTCCGTTTTATTATGTGATTATCATTCACCCGGCGTAAGCGCGACATGAGAGGACATTTTTGACTTGGAAATTGACGATTGTCAATTGTGGCTGGATGCAATTCAGACTCTTGGTATGCTATTTTCTTCGGTATTGTATAAGATTCGTTATAATTAGACTGTTTTTTATTTTATCATTTCGACGCATTCGGTCGAGTCATGTAAGCCATATAGGGTATGATGTGTGATGATTAGTTAGGGGGCTAAAATTGATTGGAATTCTTGTGATTTTTGCTAGCATGGTTTTCTTTTGAATGAAAAATATCTTTCTGTACGAAAAAGTTAATTTTTATCAAGGGGGCTAATGTAACCTACCAGCTTTTATTGCTTGTGCAAAGTAACACGTATGCTGGTGTGGATTAGATGTAAATTTTTTTTGCGTTATAATCCATAAAATATTTCTTTTGTTTGAAATAGACACGCGTTAGAAGAAAAGCAGTTAGAGGTATGGGCGAGAGGCGCACTATGATCGTGATGTAACGACGCGCGCATTCGTCGTCATGGACTACCAATGCCCGGCCGCACCGTGCGTCATCTCGGCACCTACCAGTTCCAGCAGCACCTATCGCAAACGCCGCTCCGGGTTTTCAAGCTTGGGAGACACACGAACTCCGACATTCTCTGTTCGGTGCTGGCTCGGCTAAGGCTCTTGGTCTTTTTAGTGCCGACGGGGAATCCGCCATGTCGTGTGTCCTCGTGGTGTTAACTTGCACAAATTTCATATTGCTTAAGTGCACAAGTTTTATATTGCTTAAATGCATAATTATTTTGCTTAAATGCACTATTTTTGAATTGCTTGAATGCACAATTATTTTGCTGGAATGTACATATTTCGATTTGCTTGAATGCACAATTAATTAGCTTGAATGCACAAATTTATATTGCTTTGATGCACGATTATTTTGCGTAAGTGCACAAGATGTACATTGTTTTATTGGACAAGGTCAAACTTCTCCAGTATGGATTGCACCAATATTCCAATCGAAGGTCGTAAGTAACGGGGCAGGGTGTCTTTTGCCTTTCCAGGCCTCCTCGCTCAATGGCTTAGAAATAGTGACGAGTGCCTATTTCCTATCCTTCTTTCCATCATTCTCAGTTATTTAACCCCGGGGAGAGGGGAAGGATCTTGTGTCAAACGCATATTTGGACTTACATGCTTGATTTTAATATATTCTAGATTATTTTACTCGTTGTTCAATAAGGTATAAATCATCACCACTAATTCTCGCATTCGATTAGTCCTCTTGTCTGTATGCAGACTTCTATTATTATATGTTTATCTAATCGATGCTGTGTGATTAAAAAAAAAGTTCTCTGACCAATTTTTTATTTTTTCCAAGTATTTTTTCTACTACATCAAAATCATCATATTTATACAATTGACTGAACGATTGTTCCTTATCATTTTTGTTAATCAAAGTGTTAGAGGCGATGTGACATACTTGACCTTGAATTTTTTAATTGCAAATACTTTTCTTCTTTTCATGCAGTACATTTTTATTAAATGTAGCAAAATAAAACCAATTGTTGTAGTATCGTATAAAACATCGAAATTTTTCATTATTCTGTAATAACTTCTTTAAATTTTCATAATATTTTTTTAATGGAGGTAAACATATCTTTCAATTTTGTTCACAATTTTTTTTTTCATCTTTCCAAAAACTGGCAAAACAAAAATAACATTTAAAATCCATTTTTCCTAAAAAATTAATGTATTTGCCATATATATCTGAATCTTTAGTTTTTGTATTACGATCATATTCCGTTTCCAATTTTTTTTTTTGATACTTTAAAATTGCACATATCTACGTGTTGTCTTTTAAGCCTGTATGAAATTTCATTCTAAATTTTTAATCACTTTTTCAACATTGTAGTTCCTCAAGTCAATTACATCATAATGGCCCGAGTCAAATGGGCCACTAAATAACAAATTCAATTTGAAATAACTTTCTGGGCTACCGCAATTAAGAAGTTTATTTTCACTAGCTGTTTTTACTGTCACATGTATGATAAAAATACACACGAAACTTTTAATTCCAACATAAGTTCCATTAACACCATCTTTAGACTTTAAACGATGATAGTCAAATTGATTTTTAACATTCTCATAATATTGATTACCTGCAATAAAATTTTGATAGTCATTCCAGTTATCTCTGATGTTTTCCACTATACACATTATTATGTTGATATGGCAATTTAGAGAATTATGTAAAAAATATGCCAATGACCAGAATAAACAATTAACATCACCAATGATTTTAACTTTTTGTTCACTCATGTTAACCTTTAATGGGTCTTGATTTATTAAACTGGAATTAAGGATTTACACATCAAAAAAAGGACTATTTTATAGAAAAAATCCTCAGCTTTCAGATGGTACCTTGCAAAATGTAGGTATCCGTGAAAAAATTTGAGATATTCCGTAGAATATTGATCGAGTCGTAGTATTTATCATTGGTTTAACATGCAGCTATAACTATAGATAATGGTACTCACATCATGTATACATCATGTATAAATGTATACTAGTGTGTACAGCAGACGATAAAAGTGGTACCAACTAACACAATTCCTTTTGGATTGGTACTCACTGCTCGCTGGAGCCCCCTTAATGAGTATATATATATTTATATTGGGTATTATTTGCTCGCACAAAGGTCCCTTAGCTAAGTACTGTAAAGAAAATAGTTCCCAGTCTGCTCTGCCAACCCAAGTTGAAAACCCTCCGGCTGCAAACAGTGAGGCGGACTCTGGCACATTTACAGGTGTTTCCAACGTAGAAACTAGAGATTTTAATTATTCTGAACACTCAAGTAAGACTCTGCCTGCTTCAAATAACGTTAAAGATAAAGATGCTTTCCACGGGTTTCCTTCACAAAAGTTTAAGGAACCATACGTACCAGTGTTTACCCCACTTTCTAAGATGGGGAAGAGGCCGTATCCTTCAATAAGTTCAGAGGAGGAATCTCACAAAAGTTCAACAAAAAACCTTAAGAGCATTTTTTCTGGATTCTCAAGCTCACCCAAATCAAAGGTTACAACTCAAACGTCTGTTAAGGTCTCTCTAGAGGACATTAGCACTCAGCTGATGCCAGCGAAGGCCCTAATCGAAGACCATCAAGTACAATCTGGCCTCGACTTCAGTACGATGGCCAAACTTCTGCAAGACCTACATGGGCAACCTCTCCACTTGGCTCCAGATACAGCGCGCAACTACACTTCAGATCTTGGCCTTCTCATCATCGAACTGCGTGAAGTGCATAAACAGGTCAATGACCAGAAGTTGAAAGCAATACTCACTAGGTATATAAAACGATTAAACTCTGAGGTTGTGTATGACTCTAACGGCAGTTTAAGTGACAATGTTTCAGGGAATGTTAGTACTTAGGGGAAAAAAAATAGGATGATTTTTTTTCCATTCTTTTTATTCTTTCATGTATTTATTTATTTTCTTTTTCCTTCTTTTTTCTCTCTTTTCAGTACAGCTGAGAAGCAATCGATCATATAATTTAAAAATAGTGTACCATATTATGATTAGCTCTAACTTTAATAATGTAATTTATGCGTCTTCTTTAAAAGTTTTTTTCTGGAACTCTCGAAGCGTTCTAACAAAATGGTTCGAAATAAAAATGCTTCGAAAAACTTCGACATTTTTGCTTGTGTTGAATCGTGGTTCTATCCCGAAAATTTTTTTTTATGATTTACCTGGATTTATAACTTTCAGAAAAGACCGCTCTGCCACAACTGGCGGCGGAATCGTTGTGTACGTTCGGAATAATTTGGCGTTTAAAGAATTTAGAGTAGAATCTCCAGACTCATCACTTGAAATTTGCGGCCTTAATATAAACAACGTCTCACCTAACATTTACTTAATATTTTGTTATAGATCTCCAGGGAACCCTCCCATAACTTTGTCGCAAATTCAGTGGGATGATATTGTGCAGAATTTTAATCCTAGCCACCACTCTATACTGATGGGAGATTTTAATGCTCACAATTTACTGTGGAACTGTAATAAGTCTGAAGATAACAGTCTCCGTTTGGGAAACGCCTTCAAACATCACAATCTTTTTCTGCACAATTTCAATTCCACTACATATATAGATATGGGAAGAAATTACACATATAACCTTGATCTAATTTTTTCTACTCAGAATTAAAAAGACATTGTCAGCGTTGAGGTCTGCGATGAAACCTGGGGTTCAGATCACTTTCCAATATTCATGAATATATCACTCGATAAATTTAACCATGATGAGGTCACCTTTAAATTAAACTCCATTCGTACTGATTGGAGCAGGGTAATGAAGAACAGGAAAATAAATTTGTCTCGTTCCTAACATCTGAGTTCGAGGTCTTGACAGCAAACTCTAAATATAAATTCTTTATTAAAATACTATCTTCTGTCATCTCCTCATGTACTCCAGCTAAAACGTATGTATCCAAACGAAAACATATTAATCCTGCTCCATCGTGGGACGAAGTTTGTGACAAGGCTAAAAGGCTCAGAAGAGTGGCATTCAAGAAATTATAATTTTCTCTTCTTCATGATCTTATCAGTTACAAGCAAAGGTGTGCCAAATTAAAGAAACTACTCAGATCCAAAAAGAATATTTGTTTTCGGAATTTCACAGAAAGTCTGAATTTCCGTACAAATCCTACTTTTGTTTGGAATAAATGTGAACTTTTCAAAAATCGCTGTTGAAACGTCAAATCCCTACGAGTTGCGGAAAATCTTCAACCCAACAATCTTCGAGGTACAACTATCAACAAGCTGTGTCCCCCCTGGGCTCATACTGAGCCCTACACTTTTCCAGAATGCCCCACTAATACATTCTTTGACACGGCTTTCTCATTTCTTGAATTAAATGTTGCTTTAGAAGATAAAAAAGAGTGCTCTGCTCCCGGAATGGATGGCATCGGATTTGACGTGTTAAAGAAACTCCCGATTAAATTCAAACTAATCTTATTGGATATCTTTAACAAAATGTTCGCTCAAGAACTATTTCCTGCTTCTTGGAAAAATTTTTTCGTTCTACTTATCAAAAAACCCGATGGCCACCACATTCGGCCGACCTCACTTACCTCTTGCTGCTGTAAACTTTTTGAAACAATTGTTAAAAATCCACTTCAGTGGTGGGGAGAGTCTAATTTCTGTTCCCTACCCAACCAACACAGTTTTAGTAAAGGTAACTCTTCGGTAGACAACCTTCTTAGCCTGACGCTGTATACAGAAACTGCTTTCCAACAGGAGCGAGATGTCTTTACAGCCTTGCTTGGCGTAGATGCAACGTTTGACAACGTCAGTATCGAAATCCTCCTACAGGAACTTGCAAGCTTGGGATGTTCTCATAAGCTCGTTAAAATTTGTTAAGTACATCATTCCCGAACGCTTTATATACACTGAAGGTATCCACAACGGTTGTAGAGTTATGCATAAGAGGATATCCCAGGGTGCTGTTCTCAGCCCCCTGCTGTATTCATTGTACGTGGCTTCTTTGACTGAGAATCTTTCACCTGGCGTGCTTATGTCTCAGTTCGCTGATGACTTGGTAATTTACATCAAGTCTGACCCCACTCAAGACAGTCTGGAAATCCTACAAAGTTATATCCAAACCATGGACGATAATCTCTTAGTTCTTGGTTTGAACATTTCATCCTCAAAATCTAAGTTTCTGCATTGCAATAAAAGAGGAATTGCCCTCGGCAAAACTGTAATCACCATCAGGGATACCTTGGTCAAGTCTTCTGGTAATGTAAGATTCCTTGGAATCCTTTTTGATCACAAGTTATAGTTTAATGCCCATATCAATCATATTCAAGGCAAATGTTCGTCATCAATGAACATAATTAGATTTCTATGGGGTACGTGGGGGTACGTGGGGTCGGTGGGGCTCCCATCCCGACACTCTCATTACTCTGCACAAGAGTTTTGTTTGTACCTGTACGGACTATGGCAGTTTTGTTTACTACCCTAATAACTCTGTAAATAAAAGCAAACTGGAAACTATTCAATACTCAGCTATTAGATATTGCCTAGGTTTTCGAAAGAGCACTTCAACAAATATACTTCTTTCTGAATCCAAACTTATGTGCGTTAAACAACGTACCAAGTTTCTCTGCTTATGTTACCTAGTTAAAGTTTTAAGCAATCTTAAATGTGAGCTAAGCTCTACTACTATAAATATATTCAACGCCCTTTAATACGGACCTCCTTCTCATAGACTACTTGTTTAAAACATCATTTCTCTACTCATCTCAAATCTACTGCTCTTTATAAATGTGAACTGTAATTTATACTGTTATAACTTTGATCCGTTTTCTCTTCCATTCCCGTGAAAATTGACGTAGGGTCTTCAATTGAAGTGTCCTCCTAACCCAATTAAATATTAAACGATTTTTTAAAGACAACTGACTCGATTGCCATCTTCACTGATGGGAGTAAGATTAAGGACTCTTTGAACGTCGGCTATGCTCTCTATTGTGCTCTCTTCAACTTTCATAGTTCTAGTAGACTTACTAAATCTGCTTCTATTTTTACTGCTAAATGTGCTGCTATCGACAAGGCTCTATACTACATCTCGAATTTCAATAATACACATTTTACTGTTTTTAGCGACTTACAGTGTTTTACTAAGTCTCAAGTCTAATAAGTCTGACATAAAAGTGAACCACTACATTTATGAAATTAAAAATAAACACTCCAATTATATCTTAAATAATCCCAACAGCACAATCATTTTGTATGGATTTTCTCTCACATAGGTATTTCCGATAACGAATATGTAGACTCCTTAGCCAAGTCAGCCTGCTCAATACCCAGATCTCCTGTCGTACCTTTCACAGACCTCTTCGAACAATTCAAAATAAACTCAATGGATTAAATAAAGGCATACACTATTTCAATTTCTATCATAATGACAGTAAACATGTTTGGTTCTACCGCAAACAGTTATCTCGAAGAGTTATAAATATAATCTCTGTTAATAGAATGAGATCGAAAAACCACAGTCTTGCTGAATCTCTTTTTCGGAAAAATATTGTAAAAGACCCTAAATGTAAGTATGGTTACGATTCTGAAGATTTGAATCGTGCGCTGTGGAATTGTAATTTGTATGATGACCAAATATCTCAATTGCTCAACAGGCTCAAAAATCTAATCCTGTTTCCGCCGTTCAACATTGAAAGTTTAATCGCGACTCTTAATGTCGCAGCTTGAAAAGAAATATGTATGTTTTTTAAGGAGTGCAATCTTAATGTATAATTGTACAGACGTGCGCACACGCTGCACATATATTCTTATGCATGGACCTCACACTTTCTTCTTTTTGTAAAACAGTTAAGCATGCTAACGACTCGAATTGAAGTAAATTGCGCATTTAATATGTCATATATCTCTGTATTATGTATAATTTTCCTTAAATGAAGTAAGAGCAAGTATCTTACACATGGTTATGTCATTAGAATATAAAAAAAAAAAAAAAAATTTGGATTGGGTTGTGAGATATTTCATTGTGCTACTTATTAACTATTTACATAAGAACTGAGATGCTTGTACGATTTCAAAATTAACATTGCATCAAAATTCCATCGTCAACAAACTATTTTTTTGCTGCGATCTTAAAGATTAGCGTTTATAACATATTATTCAAAAATTTCAGCTCATTTTTTAAATTAAAAATACTTTGTATGTAAGCTAATTAAGCAACCTTAAATTATGTTCTAGCTCCGCTATCCAATCATCGTTTACTTCACTCTCAGAGCTTCCAGTCCTACATGGCATAAGTCCCGTTGCTACACAGCCTTATCGCCATATCTTATTGATGAAGTCAAAAAAATATGCCATGATGTCGTACAAGGCAAGTGCAGAAAAATAATCACATCTACCTAAGTGTACAGGCAATACTTGAAAAAAACCAGAAAATTTGTATAAAATGACATAAAGTTTTTATTCACACAGAAAAATTGTTTGACACTTATCAAATACAGAGGGTTGGGCGCACGCAGCGCGCAGGGGATTGAAGCCCCACCAGTATATATATATATATATGTGGCGACTCGCCTTACTCGCGCCCTAAGTCACACTTACGCACCGGCTTCCCACTTCGCCCGCTAGATGGTTCCGACACCTCTACCCAGATTCTG
>JAPYYV010002105.1:0-21789 GCA_030522625.1 Copidosoma aretas | reverse complement strand
GGGGGGGGGGGCAGGAGGAGAGCGGGCCGGCGGGGGGGGGGGGGGGGGGGGGGGGGGGGGGGGGGGACTCCATTAAGCCGCTCGAGTGCCGAGAGTCGTACAATTTTGCAATATGGTATTGGATCAAGTTGGTTCGGCCGACCCTGGATCGCTGACTCTTTTTCAAGTCCGAATGAATTTTTCGCACATTTTTCACAATCACAAATATTCTTCAGTCACATGTTAATAACGAACACCGGAGAGGTGTCGGGAAAGAATAAAGAAAGATCGAAGGCTACACGTCTTGGCCTGCGGGAGGGGAATTAATTAAAAAGCCGCCGGCGGGAAGACCAGAAGGGCCCTCGAAGCAACGACAAGATCGAGAGAGCCGAATCGTCCACCAGCCGTGACTCTTGTACACCCGGTCCTCTCCAGCATCGCGCGACGACGAGAGGGTGTCAGTTCGCGTCGATGATAATAAAAATAAGAACCGAGACGGCGAGGAGAAAGGAGAGCTCGGCAATCTGGCCGCTCGATCGGGGAGCGGAGGACCTATAGATTCGGCGGCGGCCAGTGCAGGCTGCAGGAAGAAAGGAATCGCGAGGGGGGGGGGGGGTCGTGACGGTGGTGGCAGCTCATCGCACTCTTTCGGGGGATTTGCGGGCGGACGGGGCTCTTGTGTTACACGCCATAGACGACGACGACGACGACGACGACGACGACGACGACAGGAAGCCCTGGCGACGTCTCGACGCCTCGAAGGGACCGTCTGCGCGCGGATTTTATGCCCTCGGGGGACGCACGTACGTTTATGTGTGTCCGAGCTTTTTTTCCCCTCGCTCCCTCTTGCACCTATACACACCCCACGATTACGAAACGAAATAAACGCCGCGTGTGTAGGGGTGAGCGCGTAATGGGAATCCATGACGGAAATTCCTCCGAGTCCGGCTCTTAATTTTTCTACTCTATTTCCAGCGGCGCTGTACCTTGTCCTTTTCCTGTCGCCGTTTTCTGTCCCTTTATTGCCCAACAACTGAGACAAATGAAAGAGTGGCCGATAGTAAAACGCGGCCGACAGGGATGTGTATGCGTAAAAAGTCACGTCAAAGGATTCGTTCGATATGGATTTATACGGCTTTTCGCGAAGGATGCTCCGCGGTCCGCTACACACTGTGTGTCCAGCGTCCGTCTGTCCACGTCCCTTTATACATACTCCGGGAATTACATTAGCGACCTCTTTATGGGAGGCGATAAATTTTGTATTTTTTATTCATGCCCCCTCGCTCTTTCCCAGACATTGCGCATCCGTTTGGCCTATAAAACGAATTAATGCAGTTTTGTTTTTCCAGTCGCCCGCCCGACGCGAACGCACGCGCGCATTATTATTACCACTGCGATCCAGATGCGCGTCGATATTTTATGACTGATGCGCGGTGGCGTTAAAACTTTACGATCCCGCGGGCACGTGTCCGTATCATTATCCCGATCATCTCGTCGTCGCCGCTGCTCTTACCCAAAAACGTATAGACGCGGTGGAAAAAGCCCGAACATTGAATTTCCCCGGTACACGTGCCCGGGCGCTTCGACCGTAAAAACTAACGCAGTCGGATCCATCTGACCGTGGGTATATCGGGCCTCAATTACGCAAGAGCTCGACGCGCGAGACTTACTGACGGCAGGGCAAGGTGTGCTACGCGTGTGAAAATCAACGCGCGATCGTATACGAAAGCACCATGCAATTTACCACAACCAACTGTGGGGATTGTTTTCTCATGGGCCCCGCGCGAGGATTAATAACCGGCCCCGTGAATCTGCCCGCGCGATGATTCGACGCTTCGGCTCGCGCCCCCCCGCCTCCACACACGCTTCTCTCCAAATGCTTCCCGCTCCGTGTGAGAGCCGATTTCCGGATTCGCCCCTCGCGCCCTTTTTTAAACTCTCGTGAGCCTCTGCCATTCATCACCGAACGCCTCCTCCTCTCCGTTGCCATACTGTTTTCCTTCCCCGCTCGTTCGATCTGGTGCGCTGAACGAAAAGGAAGAGAGAGAGAAGTGGCAGTCAGTGCGGTTGTGCACGCGTTCCGGCACGTGTGTGTTGTGCACCTATATATGCACGCGGCGGGAATATGTGGCTTTTACCTGATGGCTCCTTTCTTTCCCACATCCACGCGCGAGTCACTCGAGCGCGGGCGAGGGTTTTTGTTCTTGCGCGCCCGCGTTTCTCTCTACCTTCTTTCTCACCCCCCTTTAGGGGGTTGAGGACGGCGGGGGTTAGTGATACGTGTAATGATCGATGCTCGGGTGTAATTAAACGGCTGTTTGCCGATGGAGGCGCGCTTTGGTTGTATATTCGTGCCGTGGGATAGTGCGGTGAATCGGTGAATGGAAAACCGAGACACGTAAACTGTTTCTTCATGAAGTCACCTGGATCATTCTCTTTCTGAGCTCTTATCTTAAAAATATGCGGATAAGGGTCATTTAAAAAAAATCAGAGATAAGCAGTCGATGGTAAGGATTTACTTTCTCCAACGAAACCCCTCCGAAGCAATCATCTTTTTATAACGAGAAAGCCTGTCAGCCCAAGGACAGATGACCAAAAATCCAAGATAACAAATCAGACACCCCCCCTCGCGCAGTGCATCTCCCTAGGATCCGAAATATCTTCGCTTACCATCCGCTTCCGATTGCTTATCTGCATATACAACCCCAGGATCCCCACACGGACCGCAAAACAAACGCGATCTTTATACCACCAACCTGCATACGCGTTCTTACTCCCGCTTGTGCGCGGTTATCTATATCATAGTGGCCCGCGCTAATTTACTCCGCTTCGGAACATCCATCGCGCCGATCTTATCGCTCCGAATCTCCGACATGCGCGCCGTTAGTGCCGAGTCTCGACCGTTGGACCTAAAAGCCTCGCACTGCTCACGTTAGGGCCAGTTAAAACAACCAAATCATCGTATGCATGTATATACACCCTCGCACATGTATGCATTCACAGCAGAGATTATTCGTACAGAAGCACAGCGAGAGTCAAGGAAGCGTAAAAATCAGAGGGAGCCAACGGGTGCACATCGGCGATCAAACGTGCTCTCTTGCTTTGGGTGTGTGTTGGCAAGCAAAAAAAGAGATCACCGGCGCAAAAGTGAGTCCGTTTAATAGCGCACACATATAATACCACGAGCACACAGGCGCAGTTTGGATTTATGCACGGGACCACGAATATAAACATGTGTACAAGAGACGGGGGGGGGGGGGGCGATCACAGGTGCGAGAGCGAGATACAAGCGGAGAGCCCGGCGTCCGGCTGATAATCGCTTGCAGAACCCTTTGCCCTTTGGCCACGCGAAATTCGCGGACGTCGGCTTGATATTATTTTATTCATACTCATACGAGTGTATATACGTGGATGGCATTGTCTGTGCCCGCGGTGTCCCCCCGAGATAGCGGCGAGTTTAATGACGAACGCTTTTTTGTCGCTCCGAGGGGTGCGGGAGGGAGGGAAGCCTAGAGGGTGGCGTTTTACGGCGGATTGTCAAGATTGCCGTTTTCGAGGATCGTAAAAGTCGCTTTGGAAAGGAGCCCACCCCGAGGAAATTTTATCTCGCGGGAGGAGCTTAATCCGGCTCGCGTCGAAACCGCGGAAGCGCTGATAAGCGTTTTATCCACTTATATGTGTGTATGTTTTTATATTTTTCCGTAGGCCTAGTTTTACAGGTCTAATTTAATTAGGGACGTCGAGAGATGATAGAGCGTGGGTGTTGCTGATGAGTGAAATGATGAACGCAATTACGTGACTTAATACGCTCGTTGATTTGTCGAATTTTCGTCGGAGTTCAATATACAGTATATATTGGCCAAAATTGCCGATTGGGCGAACTATTCCAGAGCAATGGGGAAATTTGGGCAAGAATGCGAAATTAAATTACAGTCACTGCATTTGCACCGTTGCTTCTTTATCAGCATATTGCACTTCTCTATAACCCCAGCCGCTGCCTAACCAGTGTTTGATCAGTTTTGTGGCTTTCATTTGATTATATTCACGTACGCGGCAATATTAAAATTTCGTTCGAAATATGTGCGATGCCGAATGATTTTTTAGTAATAAAGTTCACCTTGGATTTTAAAAATTATATCATGTCATTTTTTAATTTTTAGAACATACTAACTAGCTCATAAATGAATTTCAAACACATAACTTACCATTATTTCAAGTTCGTATCATCTTAAACAATGATTTTCAAAAAAATATTCTCGCACTATTTCCAGCCACATTTTTTTTGTCACGAAAAATGTTCGTACTTAAAAAGGTTCGTCGACTTTAAACAGTTCTTCTACTTTGAGTATATTCATTGTTCATCAAAAGTGAATATTGACATTGAACTGTTACAAAAAGTTAGCATTAATAACACGCAAGAAGATTAATCTAAAAACACTATTGCGTAGCGTTCCGCACTACTGAATACACAGCTGACAGCTAGATTTCCGAAAATTTCCGTTCAAATGGGAAAGAAACCAAGAAAAATACTTTCGTCTATGGTTTGATATCCACCGCATACAGTAAAATGTTACGTAGATTCGTACTCCATGTTAACATCACATCATGTTTGAAAATCCTCTGTCCCATTGATAAGGATATAAAGCATGGAGATAGCAGGAATCAGGACCTGGGCTAGAGCACTGGTCCGGAAATAATACTTGCGGATACATAAAGATCAAAACTGATTTATTCAGTACATCATAGATGAGAAATCAAGTATTTATTTTGCCTTCAATGTACAACCACTATGAGAACAATCTTTTTTCATAAATGTAGCGAACTTCGGGCGCATCAGCAGTGATTGCATATTTTGAGTGTATATGCACTTATTTGACGTGAATTTTACTCATTATGATTTAGACGGAAGGCCAATTCGGCGCAGTACCATCCCCGTAGCACACGTAGCTTTTTATATTGATCTTCGGGATCATGATTGCCCAATTTGGCGGATTCCTGTATTCGGATTTTGCGAGCCAAAGGTTACCATTCTCGTCGATAGTTGGAACACGACTTCGAGGGTAAAAAGGAATTACTTCCTCAAGGGTCATTTCTCCGATACTAAATATCGGATTTGTCGAATTCCATTGATAAAGTGACCCAATTATTGACTCAACGAGAAACATGATGCCGGTATTAGATATTGACATCCCTTCCCAATACCGGTCATATTGATTAATATTCTTAAGCTTCTGTGTGATGCTCAAACGTAAGCTTTCATCCTTAAGTACCTGTGTGCTCAGCTTTGATATTCCATTCAAATAGTTGTAGTAAAGCACCCGATTCCCTTCGGTATCCGCTGGTGACAATGCCAGCCATTTAATTTGCTCTTGAAGCTCAACTTTCCACGATGTACGTTTCAGTAGCGAGAATACGATTACGCCTGGATGATAAAAATTGTCGTCACTGATGTAAGCAAAGCCTCCATCCTCGTGGTCCAGCACTATGTCCTTGAAAGTGGTTTCCCGAGGAGTGAAAACGTACGACAGGAAGGTATGGGTCATGATCATCTTACCCTTGTTGTTGAGGTCAAAAATCATCAGACGGGCCGGACATTGGATTTTCTCATTAAATCTAGAAAATGTACCCATGTCTGGAACCCACATTCTGCCCGTTGGATCAATCTTGATATTGCTAATGTACTGGAAGCCCGAACAGTCGCCACCTTTCTTTTGCATGTCCCAGTTGGGGTACGGTTCGAGCAGCGGCGCTCTGTTACCGTTTACCGGTGTTGCCGAGGTTACGGCCAGGGTCACCGGTACACTGGTACTCAAAAATCGTGGTATTATCACGTACATATTACCTTTATAGAAATTTATGAAACCCAACATGTTCTCTTTTGGTACGTAGGACTTACTCTCAATGGCCTGTTGGTACACAGTTTCGTTGGGCCATGTATAGTTCATGAACTCCCAATTGAATTGAATAATGAAGCGCTCTTCGGCCAAAGTTAGGACGCAGAGCACAGTCAACTGCAGTCCATATTCAAGCAGCATTTTTTGTTCTTTTTCTGTAAAAAGAACGTAGAAGAGACTAATACTGTACTTATTTATAGCTTTTGGAATCAAATATGCTATCTATAGATATTATGTGATTCAGATTACAAAACTTGCAACAGAAAAGCACACGGTGCTCGCCTATCATGTACAAATTATAATCACATGAGTGGCAGTCCGGCGCTAAAGGGAGTATGCCAAAAGTAAAATATAGCTGTATAGGAAAGTAAGACTTAATAGTGTGTTACAGTGGAACTTGAAAAAAGTAATTGTTCAGTATGGTAGCTCGTTAGATGCTACTTCTCGTCTGTTCTACTGCTCGTCCGTGCTGAGAGAGCATGAATTTAAGGGAAAATATGCGCTATCTGGGAGGGGGGATTTCTAGTTTAGGATGATTGAGCACTTAATTTCCATCATATTTCATCCAATGAGTCATTCATTATTTTTCGGTTCTCAATGATTATTTCTTAAAATGACAATAAATCGTCAGCTAAGTAAAAAAAGTCTTATCTTGAAAACGTATGTATGAAAGAGGTATCATCTACTATGAATATTAAAAAACGGATTATCTTCAAAAAATATTTGGAAAGTGCCCTATTTCAGAAGAATGATGTGCTCGATATGATGATAATATTGTTTTGAGATGAGTCGTTATTCAATAACGATTTTAGACGAAGCGTTATTTAATAACAATTTAAGATGAGACGTTATTCAACGACAATTTGAGATGTGACGTTTCTCTTGAAAACTTGCGACGAAAACCACTATATAATATTAGGATCGAAACTGATTTGAGACTGCCATTTTAAGTATGTCCACGATGTACAACATGTTGTTATTATATTATGTCCCAGAAGCAAATACTTTACGTAATGTCATTGTATGTACCTAAAAGCTTTGACCATAGACATCTTCTATTTTCTGTTTTAAATCCACGGACTCTAGCTAGAAATACAAGTCTTGCTTCTATATGACCATTTAAAACAAATCCAAAACAGCTCAACAAGTACAGAATTCAGTCTCTCATACTCATGAAATCAACTTTATGCGTGGACATAAAAATCGTTAGCGTGTACAATTATTGTTGATCAATGATACACATTATTGACTAATTTGTCCAAATAATTGTTATTCAACTAGTTATTCTGAAATAACTCAAACCACCATTACTTTTGCTTACTTCTCGATTGGAATATGAACTTGACAAATGCTTTGAGGACCAAATTGTCATCAAAATAGCTCGGTATCGGTGCTTCGTACAACGTACCGACTAATAATTCATAAAAAACTTTCCACAACTCTTCCACAAACATTCCCTATGTGCATGATATAAAAAAAAAACAAGATGAATTAAAAAGGCAGAAAAAAAGAGCCCACGTTGTTATTCGACATGAAAATGCATAATCAACTTCCGCCCGCATAATCTTCGTCAGTACCGACACAGCGCCACACGCCACGGCTACCCCATACTCAGCTTCGAATACTTGCACAACTGCTCGGAAAACGCAACGCCAAGCCAAGCCCCCCTTGGTACAAACGACATTAACGCTCCGCACCATCGCGTACGGGCACAACCACCCAGGCCCCTACCATCCGATCATTGAATGTACACTCGAACGAGCTTAAGGAAGCCGCTAACGGAAATTCAATTTCGCACACAAACATCTTATCCAACATCGCGCGGAGATGGATACCCTCGAAGACGAGGATTAGTCATCTTGTCTGCATCCATAGCTGAACGCGATGCGTACGTGTCACGCGTTACATATACTTATGGGGGCAATAAGTAACATCCACAGGAGAGACTACTGCTATTCTGCGATCCTGGTATTTACGTAGCAATAAGCGTAAAATTGGCCATAACTGCCTGCCCAGCCGTAGGTACCTATACGCGCCCAACCATCAGGCAATCGTGCATAATTGAATTCATCTTTGTGCGAGGAGAGCTCGCGTGGCCCGAGCGAGTATGAATATTCAATTCCTCCAATTTCCTTGCTCTTCTGCTGTCTGTATACGGGTAGGTAGGTAGGTAGGTAGTGATGCTCGCTCGGTTATCCGCGCACACGTTCAATTTGCACTTGGGGGGACTTGGGCTTTTCTTAGGCCATTGCTGCGCCGAGACATCGTCGTCTTCGTCGTTGGCAAGACAGTGCTTTTCGATTAGCACTTGTTGTTTTT
This sequence comes from Copidosoma aretas, assembly GCA_030522625.1. Classification (NCBI taxonomy): domain Eukaryota; kingdom Metazoa; phylum Arthropoda; class Insecta; order Hymenoptera; family Encyrtidae; genus Copidosoma; species Copidosoma aretas. The sequence goes on along the minus strand of JAPYYV010002105.1, from coordinate 13,597 downwards.
GTGAGATTGACGCGTCTCGCCTCGTGGAAGGCTTGTTAGGGGGTGTAGAGGCTTTTGGGCTTCGAGCTTTCTGATTGGTGTATATGGACGAGGTGGTCGGCTTTGAATAGCCCTGGTGGGCACGAACAAAGGCCTTTTGAGTCGCTATGAATTAGAAATTGCGTTTGATGGATAGATCGCGCGTAGAAGAGAGAAATCCTTGATACCAGGAGTTGTTGAAAAATTCGGGGACCCTTTGAAATCGGGAGTCGTTGAAACGTACGTATTCGATTGTTTTGGATCACTTTAAAACTGTAATTAAAGAACTTAATAAAATCATTTTGACATTATAAAGGTTCTCTAGAAATCCTTGTTTACACTACGTTGTATTAGTTTATCTCATAACTTTAAAACTAATTTTTCATTTTTTTTCATTTTACTCTATAATTGTATCATTTGCTAAAGTTTATTAATAAATACCTAATAAGGGAACCTTCACAAGCCTATATGTATATTAAAAATCTCTATTGAATGTATAGAATTTTTCATCTTAGAAGTTTTGAGGTATAATCAGACTTTATTTAGGGTACTATACCGGGTGTTCCAAAAACGTTCCAGGAAAACTATACCATGCGATTGAGTTCGCCAAGACGAACGAAAAAGCTATGTACCAAATTTTGATCCGATGCGTAGTTTTGTAGGTTGATAAAGCTTGAGTTAAAGAAGTTACTGGAGTGAAAATTGTAGGTTAGAAAAACTGAATTTATAGGCTGAATTAATTAAGTTTATGTGGTTTTTTGAACTTTTTTTTTGAAGGGTAACAGATTTAAACATGTCAGGTTAGAAAGTTTAAGTAAAGAGGGATCTTTGAGTTCAAAATCGTTATCAAAGTAAACTAGTAAGATTATATACTTGATGGATTTATTTGTGGACTGGAGGTGGATTATGTGGATCATTAAGTTATAGTCAGGCCACTAAAATTTGCTGTTTACGAAAGTTTTTCCAGTTGGATCAGAAGGTTGTGAGTTTGAAGGCTCATAACTATTAACCATGGGTTAAAAAATCGCTATCAGGTAGCTGTGATTCATAAATGATTATCACTATTTCTTCTGTATTAATTATAATCATTGAATAAAGAAGTAAAATTAGATTTCTAGAGACTCTAGAGTCTTTGCGATCATCCCGATGATTATACGATCGCTCGTTCAGAAAACAAAACGTTGTATGTAATTTATTTATGGAAGCATTGGATTACCGAAATTTTGGAAGAACAAGAAACAGACGAAGTCGCAATCACCTAAACTTTTTTTGATACACCCCAATTTTGTCTATTTCCACCCTACTAGTTAATCTTCATAATAAATAAGACTAACGATATACGCAAAGAAATAGTTTGGTGTATATTTTTTTCCTGAACGTACGTATACTTCAAGTAATTGTACTTTACTTCCTATTTAGTCATATATTACTTCAACTGCACAAAGAAAAAAGTACCATGTACTTACTTCAAACTATTCAATAACACGGGGATAAGAGGAAGGCTTTGCATTTATTAAAAAGTAACAGAGAACTTTGCCGTCAACGATACAATTAAGTAGTCAATGATAGACCTCAGAACATTGGAAGCATTTTTTTTACTCGCGTGGCAAGAACATCATCAGCGATCTCTTTCCGAAGTACAAAGAACTAGGTGAAATCGAGGCTGCTCAATACTTAGATTCACCAACAAAACATCCAGCTTTAGTCTGTCGAAAAAAGCTCGCAGACCAGTAGTACGAGTACTACGTACGAATAGGCAATATCCGCGCCAACAACGGCGCCACTCGGGCACTTCAACCTAATGTGTCCCATGGCCGCGGCGCTCGCGCGTACACATTTCCCCCCTTCTCGCACTATTCCCCGTGTTCCGCGCTTACAGTCATACACCGTATACGATTTCACGCACCGCCTGAATAACCACGCGGTGGCCCGTAATCGTTGCGGAACGTACTTTTCCCGCGATATTTGTGGCCTGCGGGAGGGGTCACCGCCGCCGACAGCCGTACGCGTACATTGCGCCCCGAGCGAGCGTACACGCCGCTCGTCATCCGACTCGTCCGGATGTACTGGCATGTTTGCATTTCAATGGGAGATAATTAAAATTTACGTCGGGTTTGCCGAGTACATATTGATTCCGCGGGCGTCGAAACATTAATTTCGGCGGATCTCGGGGATGGGTGTGCGATCGAATCGTTTTCGCAACTACGATGGCAACAACAGCGGAGGGATTGCGTGTAATGGGATATTATACGATTACAAAGAAGCTCCCCGAGCGTGAGCTAGCACGCGTCGCCTCCGCATCCCGCCCAAAAGAAGAAAAGCCAGCCAAACCAAAGACGAACGGGGAAAAGATCGGCCCGGCAATCGTGGAAAGATACGGGGCGGGGGGGGGGGGGAAATCCTCGCGGCACGCGAGCGAAACATTGTGTTTGCGCACGAGCCCTTGAACGCCACAGATCTCTCTATTTCGCTTGCACAAGCCGAGCGTAAGTGCTCGCAAACAGTGATTGCGGTCGCGTGGCGGAAGGCTCCTCCTCGTCGTCGTCGCAGTCGGGCAAAGTCGCTCGGACGGAAAGTAAAACACGCTCGCACGCGGTGCATACATAGACGTGATGTACACGAGAGGGTGGCTCCTCTGAATGGCCGACTGATTGTAATCATCGGCTTGTGAGTAATGCGGCGGACATTAATACGCGCCCGCTAAAACCCCTATCGGGCTCACTTTCCCTCTCCGTTGCTGTTGCACCCGCCTCCGCGTGTATCACCTGCAATTATTACAGGGCGCGCTACTATAGCGGTTCGCGGGATTCCGGGATATGTAACAATCACGTAAACTTCCGTAGGTTGTGCAACAGTGGCGTGGGCAGGGGCGGAGTGAATTGAGCGGGGCGGGTGGTATTTTGCGGGGCTACGATGATTTTTGAACGGGGTGGGGTTGCGGCGGATCCAATCCGCGAGGTAACGAGCGTGGGTGAAACCGGATACGGTGGTTGTGATGATGATGATGATGATGATGATGATGATGATGATGATGATGATGTTGAGCTGATCTACGTGCCCTCGTGTTTTGGAATTCGATGATGCCGAGTGATCGATGGTGGACGCGGTGGTGTACATGTGATACTTTGGATAGTGCGCGCAATCCGGGGTTCGTCTGATAATTGCAATTAATCAGGGCCGGGGAGATGGGTGAATCTTCTCGTTCGAATAGAGTTAGAGTTAGGATTTCACATTATTCAAGCCTTGTGGTACATCGCGAAAGTACAAGGTTTTCTAAATGCTTAGATACACAATTTATGTAATATAATGCACAATAGTTGGAAATGCAAAAAAATACGAGGATACAGCAATATGTGATGCACTCACAATATTTCTAACGCAGAAATTAATTGTAATAGTAGATGATGAAGCAAAGTTTCTCTTTTTCAGCTGCAGCAGTGGAGTAGAAGTAAAGAACACACACCATGATGGATATATATAGACAGCAAGACAGAAGTTGAGGCCAATCGTTCAATATCATTGGGCAGTCACTTTTGTGCCGTAGAGTTTGAGTGCTTCTTCATTAGGAGTGTTTAAATTATGGATAGATTTTTTAGTTTCGCGCATGAATATATTATATAGTCCTTAACAATTGATTAGGTATACCCAATATACAGCTTAAAACCCTTGAAACCTCGGATGGCATACGTAAAAGATAAAAAACAAGTGTGGACCATAATAATAAATCGCCCTTGACATAGAATCAAACGCACTGTTCCGCGACATACGGAAACGAAAAAAAAAAGAGCTAATTAAACTCGGCGCTATTCACAATAACCCGCGTCTCGTTCGGAAAATTATTCAACCGGCCAATTCCTCGCGTTTATTTTCATAGCACGTGAGGCCGAGCGTAATATAAATTTCAGGAACGGGCAAGCAGCGGCTGCTCGTTTAGCGCGGCGGAAAATAAAACTTCCCACTCTGCTTTGCTCGCGGGCTAATGCGTACCCAACTTTTATTAAACGAATTAATGAGTATATGCACTCGCGAGAGGAGAGAGAGCAGAGTGACAGCAGAATCACGTATATCGCTTTCGGGAGACTTTTAAACGTGAAAATTCATGTTCCCGGTAACGCGAGCTCCGAAACTCATTGTTACTGGTGATGGTGGAAAATAAAAAGAAAAGAGCTCAGCCAAAATGATCGTTGGACGAGAAGCTCCGGTGAAAATCCATCTGCCCCGAACCGGCCTTTGTCGCTCTCGCTGCAATTAAAATTAGCGCTGTTAATTACGCGGAAAAAGGGAAGGGAAAAAAGTATCTCTCTTTTGATGGCGAGCGTGGGTGAGTGCTTGTTAGCCGAAATTAAGCAAGCAAAACGCAACACTCGTGTACATGTGCGTACGGGGCAAATCGACGCGTTCGTGTGATTTTTTTTTTTTTTCTCTCCCGGGCGTGTAAATGGGTGCTTTCACAAATTGCGCTGATGCTGTAACAAAAATACGCGGTGCTTTTTTGGGTGGGGTGTGTTGAAGGGCTCATTTTGGTGTGTTTTTAACTAGAATGCTTGCGTCTGTCCGAGGGAGGGTGAATTTAAATGATTTTATAAAAACGAGATTCAAGTTTACGCTGGACGTTGTTTATCAATTGTTTACGAGTTTTATAAGGTGACTACCACAAAAAAAATTTTTTAAAAAAAAGTTGAACTTTGAGACATAAGTACGTTTTTTTTCAATAACTTTAAAAATTGTCTCAAGATAGGTTTCAAAAATTATAGTACCAAAAATATTGCTACTTTTCATGCATCAAAAATCAGAAACACGTTACTTGCCGTTATAAAGATTATCTAATCCACAAATACTTTGGTATGCTTTAAGTTTGTTAAAATTTTCTAACATAGTTTTACAGAACCATGATGCATGAGTATCAGTATTAATTTATGGTAATAAATCATGATTATTGAAAAATCCATTCGTCAACAGTTGAATGTTTTTAGTATAATGATATTGAATTCGAAAAAGCAATAATTTTTACGACAAAACTTTGATACAAACAAATAGACAAACCTCACAGTTTTTCCCCTACAGGGAAGTGTATTCATCAAACAACTCTTAATTATACATGAATAATAAAAAGAAAAAGAAAAGATCAATTAATCTCGCGTGCATAGAGGAATCGAATAACACCCTCGTTAAACAAAGTAATCTTCTCCGAAATTTCTGAGCTGACGAGCGAGTGCTCTGGCAATTTAAATTCAACCAAATACATTATCACCTGCGTTGATTGAGTAGGCCGCATTATGCGAACCCGTCCCGCGTGCTTTACAGGCACGCACGCACGCACGCTCGCGCACAACCGCGCATCGTAATTCTTCCATTACTCGGCTCGTCAACCGGAAAAAGCCCACGCATTTTCGACCAGAGAGAGAGAGGGTGTTGAGCCGGGAACACGCGCATCGAAAATTCCATTGGAATTACAAGTGTGAATAAAAAATACGCCGGTACGTGCGCGCAGTGCAGTTGGCCCGGTGATGGCACTGGGCGAAAACCCTGGCGCTTTCAAGTTTTCATGCGCTCGCCACTCTCGCTCTGCACCCCCTCCCCCGTATGCCATGGATGTTCCACGTCCCCGTTCGCATCTTTTTATGAGTTTTCGCGGTGACAATTCCGAGAGCGCGCGGCATCGAGTATCGTAAATAATACGTGCAAGTGAACGAGCGAGCGAGCGCCGATGTGATGGAAAAGGATATACGCACGTGGGCGTATCGTGACGGGGGAAAATGGGTTCCACTCGTGGAGAGGACGTGCGATTGACAGTGCGACTGATCGAAGCGTTTCGCTGAAAATACCTGGATTGGAAATAGTCCCTTGCTAATATTAAGAAGTTTAGCTTCATATCGAAGTTTGACTTCATTCGATGCTCATCAACATAATATTGGAAATGCGTTCGCATTCTTTTTTACTGTTTATTTCCAATCAATTACTTAGAAACGTACGAAGTATAGCATGAAAGTGTAAAACCAAATACTTTGTTTGTGACCTATTGAGCCTTTTTCATGGAATATTTTATGCTTATAACCGTATATCGAATGCTAGAATAATCCTTACGTGTGTAAAAACTGATATCTTCGTAATTGGTATTTTGTATTAATCGTATATTAATAAAAATAAAATATATCCGTCTGTAAGTAATCCATACTTCCCGCAACATCTTCAGACATCTTTTACAAACCTCAAGGCACTCTAATCGGATGACCAAGGATACATTTTTGCGGTAACGAAAACAAATGACATTTTCGAGTCAACTTTCGTGTCATCGGTTCGAAACCTCGGCCAATATTGTCTTTCATTTTCATCCCTAGTCCTCGCGTCTCACCATTTCGCGAGATTTTAATCTCGTAATGCGACAACCGCGTACTCTTGTCGGCGAGGATGGGGATCATTAGTCAAGCTGTCATAGCAATATTAATAGTGCGCGAGGAATCTATCGGGTGTTCAATGCGCTATCCGCGAAGAAGCGCTCGAATTTCATTCGTACTTCACCCTCGCGCACAAGTCGACTCATATACCGTTGCTGTATTCGTAGTACTGACATTGTTGGATGGTCTAGATCTCGCCCCCATTAAGTGTACGCGTTGATGTAAACGTATCCGCGTTTGGCCCTCTAGGCGGAATATCAATGATTGTAGGAGACGGCTAAAGTGGGGCACGTTAAATGAGATGTTTGTCGTTTCTAGCGGGGTGTGGAGAACGGGCAGCGTAGAGTGCTGCCCGGGGAATTAAGGAAAATGACTCGCTCGTTTTTACATACACGTCGAGACGAAGGGAGAGGACTGTTGGACGATGGCCTATTACTGATCGATCGATCGGCACTGGCGACCCATCGTTTGTCTGGATTAATTGCTGTGTATTAGTTTTAGCGATTGAAAAATTGTTGCAACTATTTCCCTGCCATGGCAAATAATTTTTCATCATGCACGGATGAGGTTTTATTCATCAGTGACGAAACGAAATCAAAGCCGTCACGAAATCAAAGCACCTACTCACTCGATGACAAAAATAACAAAAAACACAGTAACACCCACTCACGATACATGTCCCTTCCGCAGTGCCCCGCCCGCCGGATAATTATTGGCACAATCAAGTTACCATCGATCAAAGTCAACACTGGGCGCAAAAACACCACGCCCGAGCGACACCCCCGATAAGCTAGCCTCGTAACAGCCCTGTCCTCGGTCAATTTGCATCGTCGGTGCGATTGTCGGGCGAGCACATAAGAGCTTCACGATAAAAATCGTCGATTCGGTCACGCGCGTGCACCTGCTGTCGTCGACGAGCAACCCTTTTTCGAGAGGGTCACGGCCCCCCCTCCGCCGGAAATCTTCTCTTGCCGAACCATGTCCCGTGTGGGCTTTAACCACCGGGCGGCGAGGAAAAAGGATAAGACCCTCGAAGGGGCACACAGGACTGGGGTGCGGGGCAGTCGGTGTGTTTTTACGAAGCAACAACAGTATCGCTGTCTGAAAAAAGATAGGCGCACGAGCCACACTCGAATAATTAGCGCATGCCCGCAAGGTGCCTCCTCTCGCATGTCTGGCATGCCTCGCTGACTCTGTATGTATTAACGAGGTTAGATAGTCGGGGCTGATGAGCCCGCTTGCACGACACGGGGAGGAGGCCAAATGTGTGTTCCCGAAGCGGCGCTCTCCAAAGGGAGCGGAGCAGAAGAGTTAGTGGTGTGCCTCTGGTGATCTCTCGATCTCTCGTTCTTTCGTGAATGGGAATGAGGCAACAATGACTTCCCCCATTCAAAGGGTTAAGTCGGAGCTCTGATGAATCCCGTCCCGGCAATTAGGAACTAATTTATCCAGTTAAATAAAGGATGAAACTCTTTCCAGCTATCTCCTGATCTGTGCAATCGATAGGCCAGTCTGTCGGGTGTGATTTGACACCCGAGACGCGGTTGAAACAAAAGAGCAGAGTAACGGGTGACCGGTAAAACTATAGAATCTGTCTCGCTCCTATGAGTACCTGCTACCGGAATGTAAATTGCCCCGGTCTTCCGCTAAAGGGTCTGCACGAACCTACACAACAGCAGTGGTAGGTTACAGGTGGGCAGCTCGAAGCCTCGTGCGAGCCGTCTGGGAATTCGCGGAAGAAGAAGAAGAAGCAGAAGCCGTCGTATGCAACCTACAAACACAAGTGCCCTGGACTGCGCCGATGACTCATCGTTCCGTGTGTACGCATGTATTATGTGTCTACGAGATGCAAGTGGGTCTCCAACCAGGTGGTGGTGGTGGTGGTGGCGGTGATGCCAAGGTATACATCAGCGTAACCTCCTTTCTTCCCTCCCCTGCCCTCTCTCTACACATATCCACTGGCGTGATATGGCACTCAACCCTCTTCTTTAGCGCTGCTCTGCTCTGCTAGAATACATATAAAGTGTAGAGCGGCTCTTAGTCATCGACTGAGAAAGAGGAGGAGCTACTGTAGTTGGTTTCTATAAGGTGTAGCGCTGAGAGCTGCCTGGGTCATTCACCTCTGCGTGTGTAGGAATCAGATGCTTTCGAGAGCGCGGATCGATTTTCACGTGGGTCCCTTTCTTTCGTGATCCATAAGTGCAGTTGTTGGTGAGATTTTGACAGGATGGCCTCTTTGAACAACAATTTCATTAATGTGGTATTTGACACTATAATTGCGAAGACCACATTTACGTTGACCATGAAAAATGTATAGGTTACGTTAAATTCAAGGTTTTTTGCATTCTTTGTCTTAATATGTAGAGTTAATCATGTCTCGAAATCCATAGTTGGTCAGTTGTAAGACCCCTGCTTAACCCTCTTTTAAGGAAACTGTTGGCTCTTAAGAAAGACTGAATTATCAGCACGATATTTGTATCAACATCCTGTGTGATTCACCTTGTTAATGTTACATGGGAACACATAAGAATGCACGAAGAACAAGAATTGGCGAAACAAAGTAGCAACAGTAGAGATGAAGGATACAGATTTTCGAATTTCCATAGAGAAGAAAAGAAAGAATAAGCGTATATCCGCCCTAATCGTGTGTTACAATACATTTCAGACCAAATAAGCGCATGAAAATCCACTCCGGGACACGCGAGTGCTGTCGTCGGCGTTTCGCAACCCCACACGAGTATCAGTCCGCAATTTACAGCGCAGATAGCACCGAGCCGAGCATAAAGTTGTCTCGTGAGCAAGGAAAAAAGGAGAAGAAAATACAAAAACGCGACTTGTTATTCTCGCGGCTCGTAAACACGTAATTAAGTATTCCTTTTGCAGGCGAGCTCCGCAACACACCAGAGGTGAGAGACTTGTACTCCTTCACGGGCGGGTGGGTTCGTACACTTATCTTTTTGCGGTTCGCACGAATAAGGAATAAAGCTCGCGCACAACTTTTGCATGGATAAAGCTCCCCGGAGAGCAGGGAGGGATATTTGTTGCGGGTTCTCGCCAGTTTTATGAAAGCCCAGAGAGACCCCTAAGGAGCGCGGAAGAGAGTAAACAAGAGCGCGACTGAGGATCCGACCCCTCTTCTTGATTTCGGAGAATCGCGATGTCGGGGGATCCTCTCTTTCTCTTCTATATATCGAGTCTAAGGATATGCATGAGATTACGAAAACGCAATCAGTTTCGGACGGACGTCGTTGCGAACGGCAAAGGCGTTCAGGCGGAGCTTTTGAGGCGAAGAGAAGGAGGAGGAGCAGGAAGAGAGCGGAAGAATAAGAAGGAGCCTAGACCAACACAGATAGGCATCAGCAATATTTGTGAAAGTGTGTCCAATCTTGGACTTTGTTTTCTTTTCGTGTTCCTCTGGAGTCGGCAATACGGAATCACTTTAGAACGACTAAATGGACTGGCTGGCCATGGAAACTTTGAATGCATATACTGCTTTAGATAACGAGGAAACATATGCACCTAATGTAGGATCCTCGAACCGTATGCTTATGAATTATTGAGACACAGTGTTTTTTTCCCCGAATAAAATATAAGTGTTTCCATCATCATACTTACACGCTAAGTGGAGCATAACTACATTACTACCCTCCTTTTATTTATTCCGCATCCGGGTGTCCTGTACTTCCTGAATGACGATAACCATCGGATCGATAAACACCACCAACTCGACGACAAAGAGCAAGTCTCGAAAAAGCTCAACAATGTTCGGCCGGGCGAAGGATAGAATCATTTTGGTTTCCCATAATCTGTTCACCCCGCCCACGGCAATTACGGTCTCGTCGGCCATGTATACGCGTGCAGCCCCCGACGCACAAGTCCCTGAGGCGATTTCCCATGTGTGTCTGAAAAAAGAACCACCGCAGGCAGCTCGCCTCGGTGCCCGTGGCCAGGCCAGACAAAGTTTCGGCTCGCTCGTCCGAAACAGAGACGGAAAGGCAGAGGTAGGTTGCTCTTCCAAAAGTGGGGGAGGGTGGGATGGAAGCGCACAGTGCACTTTTGGCTTTTATTAAAATGTGCGCGGAGCCACCTACGCTCCGCACAGTCGTTCGTTCCTTCTTTGCCCTCAGCTTGCTCTTTCTCCGGGTATTACGTAGTAACGAAATTACAGTGATTAGCCTAACGTGGGGCATACTCCTCCTCATCCTCCTCCGCCAACCATTATTTCCCGTCTCGCTCTAATTTCGCCCGTACATCGTATCTTCTTCGATTCTCTTTCACCCTCCGTTCTTCAGTTTCTTCGATTATTACTCCGAAGCGAGTGTGTATATATTATGCGTGCGTGTGCGTGTGCGCGTAAGCATATGCAAAGGAGAAGGGGCACGCACTGCGAATTGTCGGTACTTTCGATTTTATTGTGTGAAGAGGCGAGCACGAAAGGAAACGTGACGGAGGGTAGTAATTTCAGATGCGTGTGTGCAGCTGATTCGTATTATTTCACGAAAGTTAAGAAGACGGAGGATGATGGCCCGGAAACGAGGAACAAGGCCAATAACCATAGACAATTGACGAGATCACTGAGTTCGTTTTTGGACGAGAATCTTTGAGAGGGCGTTTATAATTGATTATACATAAGGCTAATAGAATGAATTTTAATCATTTGAGATTCTTTTTGTTGTGTAAAGAGATAGAGTTTTCATGTTCTTATTTATTAAATCTAGTTTTTAAATTAAGTGCTTGTTAGCATGGTGGTTAGTGCCAGTCATGAAAACATTCAAGTGATATTGTAAGGGAACCCCACTCCCTGGTAAATTTTAAGATCAATTATTCCTTTAGATTTTTGTAGGATTAACTGGGTTTTTCTTTCTACAGGGCGAAACCCACGTGGAAATATATTAAAAAGTTTTTATAAAGACAATACAAAGACTGTACATGATATAAATATATATATATCACATCAGGTGGTAGGGTAGACAATGCACTACATGAAACATGTGAACAGGTGTATTGCAGTGTATCAATTCGACTAGAAATAAGTAGTTCTCTAACAAGCAACCCCCCACATAATGTCATTTTAATCCTATCATACTCTGCGAGTATGTGATACAAAATATCTCATTTGATTCATCAAGTCGTGGAAATAAATGTTTAGAAAATTATTTATGATTGTAATTTGATGCTTGCTTTGATCAGAAACAATGCATTATCCAATGTCTTCAATAATAGTCTTATCTTTATGTAGTAAGATGTACTCGGTGGAATAATAAAAGGATCTTGCGTCAAAGTAGTTATTCGACTCGAAATAGTTAAGTGAGAACATGCGCTTCGATCAGAACTTGTGGGAGAGTGGGAGGCTGTATGCCAGTATGTACCTTCAAAAAAGCATACGTTTGAGGTATTAGCTTTTCGGAATAGGTTTTCAGCTAATTTCATCGACCAGTTAGAAAAATGTACGCCCTGCCAGGGCATGTTTTATATATTTTGAAAAACTGAAAAATCAAACGTTGATACACTTATTGAAAACAGTGAGGGTTTGCGCACTCTCGAAGTTATTGCAAAAAGACTTGAAAAGTTTTTCAAATAGTCTCTTAAAGTCTTTCAAGATCATTCAAAGTCTCTATAGTCTTATTGAGACTTTTGAGGTGTGCAGTCCCTTAAAAATCAGGTGCATCGGCTCCATCAAACAAATCGAAGCACAAGTGCAATCTGGAAAAAAAGTTCACGAGCAGAAAAACGATATCTTTCTGAATCCCTCTAATATCTGCAGCAACTCATCACGAAATCAGCAAACAGAGGATCCTTTCAAAACCTCACGTCCGAGCCACAGAATCCAAGCTCCACAACAACAACAACAACAATAATTCTAACGCACAGTAGCAAGTCGCAGGTACGGGCGCGCACACACCTGCAGGAGCGAAAGAAAAGCTCCCTCAGAGAATACGTGCGGAAAGTGCAGCGAACGAAGGAGATACGCGTATAATGAAATACAGCAGGTTACGAGCCGTGTTCTCTCAGGGCGAGGGGGGGACACAGACCCACATGTGGGAGACGGGACGGAAAGGTAGGGAGGCGAGGATATATATTCTATTCGTAGAAAGGGACCGAAAACTCTGAGAAAACCCCGGTGAATTCTAAGAAAGTCCGGGGAGAGCAGGGGAGCGCACCTTCTGCTGCGACGGGGTCCCTCGCCTCCTCCTCCTCCTCTTCTTTGTCCGTGTGTTTCGCTGCCAAGATCCTATGGAGATACACGTACGAGAACAAGAAGGAGAAGGTGCAGGAGGGAGGAGAGAGAAAGAGACGGAAGAAGGCGAGGTACCAGTTTTCAAGGCCCATCGCGTCGTACGAGGGAGGGAGAGACCCGTTGCTGTTTGTTATTATGGCGCAGCGTTGGGACGGGGACCCTCCGTGTGTTTGTGTGCATTGCGTATACTAGTGTGCGGAGCTACTCCGACGCACACATGCACAGCACAGAAGCGGGCCCCTCTCGCTCCTTTTTACGAAATCCCCAAAAGAGGCTCGGGCTCAGCCTCTGTGCGCCAGATGTAACGCCTCGCAGCGGAGGAGACTCTCCTCTTCGTGCAGAGCAGGTACTCTGCTGATGCGATTGCCATTCGATATCCTCGCTACTATAGTTATATATATGCAAGCTCGAGCTTGGGCTGCCTGAGTTGTTAATGCCCCTCTGGCTTTGTGGCCTCTTATCCTTGGTTGTTGGGGTCAGTTCAGACGACGACGATTTCTCTTATCTCCCGCCTCCCCTGTTTCTTTGTTTCTTTCTTTCTTCCTCGTGCCCCGCAGCCCCGTCCTATTTCTTGTTTTCGACCGGGGCTTTCCCTTTTCGAGCTTTGTTCGGGTGGCGGGTGCTTAGTCGGAAAATAGAAAAATAGGGGGGAATTACGCAGCGCAGGGAGGGGAGTTTTCGATTCCATTGTTCGGGCTCCCCCTTATCTAGGTCAGCTTTCGGGGTCACGCGTACGCACGAAAGCTCGGGGAGGATCTCTTTCATGCTGGCTGCTGTCTCTGTGATGCGCGGAGTCGATGGGAACGGCTGCATTTGAAAAAGAAAATTTCGAAAAGAGAGCCAGACAAGGTACCCATGTACGTTGTGAGTTTTTTTTTTTTTTTTTTTTTTTTTTTTTTTTTTTTTTTTTTTTTTTTTTTTTTTTTTTTTTTTTTCTTTTCTTCTT